>ML340480.1:0-106767 GCA_005239505.1 Nicotiana paniculata
CCCACTGGCAAGCTGGCTAAGTGGAAAATCCTGCTAAGTGAATTCGACATCGTGTATGTGAATCAGAAAGCGGTCAAGGGACAAGAATTTGCAGATCATCTTGCCAAGAACCCTGAGGGAGGAGAATACGAACCTCTAAAAACATATTTTCCCGATGAAAAAGTATTATTCATATGAGAAGACATTGTTGAATCCTATGACGGTTGGAGAATGTTCTTCGACGGAGCAGCCAATTTCAAAGGAGTCGGTATTGGAGCAGTCTTGGTGTCGGAAACTGGCCAACATTATCCGGTATCTGCTAAACTCGGATTCCCCTACACCAGCAATATGGCAGAATATGAATCCTGCATCCTAGGGCTCAACATGACCATTGACATGAATATTCAATAGTTTCTAGTAATTGGTGATTCAGACCTACTAATACACTAAGTACAAGGAGAATGGGCTACCAAGAATTCCAAGATATTGTCATATCTGCACCACGTGCAGGAATTGAGAAAGAGGTTCACAAAGACAGAATTTCGGCACGACCCCTGAATTCAGAACGAGTTTTTCGATGCACTGGCCACTCTAGCATCCATGATACAACATCCAGATAAGAACTTCATCGATCCTATTCCAGTAAAGATCCATAGCCAGCCGGCATATTGTGCCCATGTTGAAGAAGAAGCGGACAGAAAGCCATGGTTCCATGATATCAAGGAGTATTTGTCAAAGAGAGAGTACCCAGAGCTTGCAAATCAAACTCAGAAACGCATGCTTCGGAGATTGTCCAACAGTTTCTTTCATAGCGGAGGAACCCTATATAGGAGAACTCCCGATTTGGGATTATCGAGATGTGTCGATGCAAAGGAAGCCTCCAGACTACTTGAAGAGATACATGTCGGGACTTGCGGCCCGCATATGAATGATTTTGTCTTGGCCAAGAAGATACTCAGAGCCGATTACTTGTGGACGACCATGGAAACGGACTGCATCCAGTATGTCCGGAAATGCTACCGATGTCAGGTACATGCATATATGATAACGGTACCCCCAAATGAGCTCAATGCAACAAGCTCGCCTTGGCCATTCGTCGCCTGGGGAATGGACGTCATTGGACCGATCGAGCCTACAGCCTCAAATGGACACAGGTTCATCTTAGTAGCTATTGATTACTTCACCAAATGGTTCGAAGCAGCATCTTACAAAGCAGTGACTAAGAAAGTCGTGGCAGACTTCGTCCGCGACCATATTGTTTGTCGGTTTGGAGTTCCAGAATCAATCGTCACCGACAACGACTCCAATCTAAACAGTGATCTGATGAAATCCATGTGCGAGACTTTCAAAATCAAGAACAAGAATTCCACAGCCTATAGACCTCAGATGAATGGAGCTGTGGAAGCCGCCAACAAGAATATAAAGAATATATTGAGAAAGATGATAGAAAAACACAGACAGTGGCACGAAAAGCTATCATTTGCCTTACTGGGATACCGCACCACAGTCCGCACATCAATTGGGGAAACTCCTTACTTGCTGGTTTATGGTACGGAAGTTGTTATTCCTGCTGAAGTGAAAATTCCTTCCTTAAGAATCATACAAGAAGCTGAGCTCAGCGACACGAAATGGATAAGAAGTCGTTATGAGCAGCTAGCCCTCATAGATGGGAAAAGGATGAATGCAATATGTCACAGACAGCTTTACCAGAGCTTAAAGACCAGAGCTTTCAACAAAAGAGTCAAGCCAAGACAGTTCACACCGGGGCAGCTGGTGTTAAAGAAGATCTTTCCACATCAAGATGAGGCCAAAGGGAAATTCTCTCCCAACTGGCAAGGTTCGTATATGGTTCATCGAGTACTGACGGGAGGAGCTCTCATACTTGCAGAAATGGGCGGAGAAGTTTGGACAAAACCAATCAATTTCCGATGCATTCAAGTTGATGTAAATTGAACTACGCCCGACCTGATCCCCGTTTAAGAGGGGATACGTAGGAAGCCCTATGGGTTCGGTCACAATTCAATAAAAATCTCATATCCCCCCACAATTGGAAACTAGGGCAGAATTTTGAGGAGGACCCTCAAAATTTCGTAGCAAGTTTAGCCGGCCGCATCATGCGTAACAGTCAGAAACGTCAACCCATCTAACTAGGGCAGAATTTTGAGGAGGACCCTCAAAATTCCATAGCATGAGAGGTTGCAATGTCTTGAACCGTGTCACGGTCGTCGGTTCATCTAACTTCTTAAAATATGTTTCATACTATGTCTTGGCAAAATCATGCATGCTTGCTTTCAAAATAGCTCTGTTTATCAAATGCTACCCCGATAACTTGAACAAGGATCATTAGACCAGGCAGAATGAGTCAAGCAAAGCCAGCGGGGATACGAACCGGCCTTCCCCATCCACATAACTCACGATTTTTCTTTGGATGTAGGAACAAAGTATAAACACGCTTCAAAGTTACAATTCTCACAACAATCTTGCATGGGACTAAGCTAAGAAATTCTACTATCATCTGCTATTTGTTCTTCTGTATAAGGCTAAGCTCCGCCTTCATCTTGCATGGGACTAAGCTTTGTCCCGCATTTTGCATGAGGCTAAGCTCTGCCTCCATTTGCATAAGGCTAATCGCTGCCTTCCTATCTGCATGAGGTTAAGCTCTACCTCCACCCTACATAAGGCTAATCTCTGCCTTCATTTTCATGAGGCTAAGCTCTGTCTCCATACTTGCATGAGGCTAAGCTCTGCCTCCAATTTACTTTTTTCATCGAGACTAAGCGCTGTCTCTCAAGCATTATTTACTTCGCTCCTCTTTCGGGCCAAGCTTTGCGCTCCATTTCGCAAGACTAAGCCTTGTCTTGTCAACATCATATTATTGCATCTCATGGGCTGAAATATCGCCAACTTGTCCAAAGGCGTCATAGTCTAACGGCATAATCCTCAAAGCCGGAAGACACCATGTCATGGCGTGAGGATCCCTCTTAATTCGCATATCATTATTCAAAGGCGTCATAGTTCAAAGGCACCATCTGCATGGCCCGAGAACATCATTTCATGGCCTGCGAATCTCTCATCAAACAGACATCATGGTCTAAGGACGTCATCCCTAACTGTCCGAAGACAGCTTGCATAGTCCAAAGGGAACCTGCATCATATTTAAATTTATGCACAATATACGCTTGTATTACTCTTATTTGCAAGTAACCCGGAGAGAAACGGCTATCCCAGCAGGAGCGATTCCGCTCCAGTTCCTCAATTGTATCAAACCTAACCTCTCCCGTAAATCGTTCATTCGCTCATCCCTAGATATTGCGTCCGTTCTTGTAATGATTTCACCAGTATGTTTCACCGGTGAGTCCGGAACTATATACGTCCTGATTCCTGTAAAACCAGGGATATGTAGGCAGCTCAGAAGCTAGAGTACGGCCTAAATCTCCCAAACTGTTTCGCTCGGTCCAAATTGGCCATCATATCTTTATCCGACAACTCTTTCATCCTTTCCGGGTAAAGAGGGGCAGTTGTTGATACCCAATTTTTTCCAAAATATTTTTTTTCTAAATTGCATGCATACCCTCAAAATCATGCATTAGTAGCAATTGGTATTTTTCCATAATTTTTCTACATTTTATTAATTTGTTCAGTATTGTATTCCCAATAAATAATTACAAAATTGCACCACAAATGATTTTCAAAAAAAATATTTCTTGATTTAATTTATTGTTTATGGTCCTATTAAGACCAAATTATTCTATAAATAGCTAAATTGGCACCTTTTGGCTATAATCGCAATAACTTTGCAACTATAACCCAAGCATATAATTGTGTACTATATTTTACCAAAATTAGTCATTTGTATTTTTTTAATACTAAATAATCATTTTAAAACTATTTTCTATGCATGAAATTAATTTTTTTAATAATTATTAGCTATTTTACAAATTATTTTAATTAATTTAAATTGGGTATTTAACAAATAGCCTATTCTATTTCAATTTTAGCCTAATTAGACCAGCCCAAACACCTAATTATATCTGAGTCAACAGACCCTAAGCCCAATTCCTAAACCTACCCGGCCCAATGCTGATTTAATCTTGGCCGTTGACCAATTTTGATCAACGGCCCGGATTTAACCTTTCCTAATTTAACCTAACCTATACCCCCCAAACCCCTCTCATTCTCTCATCCTCACCCGCCGTCACTCCCTCACTCTCTCTCAAACTCCCTCTGCCTAACCATGGCTTCCACCCGCCGTTGATTATGGTGGTTCACCACCGCTCCTAGCCCTAGTGGCTCCCCTCCCATGACCGGATTCTTGATACCCTGAGGGCCTCAAGGAACTAGTGGTTGTTCATTCCTCCCTTGGGCCTATGCTCACCATTCTCAGGCCACCATGGCTCGATCGAGTAAGATCTTTCTTTTTTCGGCTAAACTTATGGGTTTCTAAGCCGGTCTCTCTATTTTTGGTTTATTTTTCTAGAAACCCTAATCTATTCTCCTGTACCTCTTAGATCTGTAACAGATCTGAGGTTTTTCTGAGCTATTTTCGTTTGTTTTATGAAAAACCTTTCGATTTCTCAAAACATCGCTTTATTTTCCCATTAGGGTTTCTGGAACCTTTCTTCAAAACATATTTCTTGGTCTTTTAAGGTTGTTCTCTAATTCTCATATGTTTAAACGACTTTTTGTTAAGTTGCTTTTTAATCTTAAATTTTTATGTTAAAACCCTAGTTTTAACACTGTGTTGTAATTCCTGAGTTCATCCTTGCTTCTCGATTCTGCTATGTGTGTGTTCGATTCTCATGAGTATGCCTCGATTGATTAAAGTGTTTTCTGATTATTACCCTAATAATGTTTTATTAGGGTTTCTGATTTGGTTCTGTTTGCTTACACTCTGTTTATCTATCTATTCATGGAAGTCTATACTGTTTCCCTTAATATTAGTATTATTTTCGATTCTGTGAATCCCTAATTTCCTGTGTTAATATCCTTTCTGGTTTCCAACATCTAAATTATTTTCTTACCTTATTATGTGATTGACTATACTATTAATTGACCCTTATGTTATTTCCTTAATTAGAATATTATATACCTAGTCCTAGCTGCTTACTCTGTACCTACTGTGTTTGAATTAGTTCCTTATTTTTTATGCTCCAGCTATACATGATTTCTTTCCTTACTTGTTACATGTTCTTTACCGTTTGAACAGATTCCCTTAATTAAGGGAAGATTTGGACTGATTTTACTCTAATTATTCCGAGTTCTATAATTACTGAACAATTTTGACTCTTAACTTATTTACCTACCTTTCAAACTGCTATATATAGTGTTCTCTTCTACTCTCATTAGAGACTCATATACACACACGAACTCATTGGTTCAAAAAAATCTCTCTCACACTTAAAAAACTTTCTGCTATTTCTTGCCACTTGTTGCTTCAATTGAATTAGCCGGCTGCAAGCCAAGGCTAATTATTGCACTCTATTGCCCTATACTTAGTATCTGTTTCTCTTTAACTGGTATGCCTTGATTTAAATCCAAGTTCCAAACTCAATGTGTTTACTTAATGCTTTAGTTTACTAATCACCAGTCTACTTCCGTCCATTGTTTAGCTTTTCAATATGTAATTAACCTGTTTACATTACTGCTTCACTCAGCATATTAGTTCTGTCCTAATTCAACTTAGGATCAGCATGTTTGTGAACTTGTTTAATCCCTTTATAGCATGTCCCAGCCTGACCCTGCTCTATTTATGTTTGTCTAGTTTCTAGTATGAACCTTTCTTTGCAAAGCAATTTTGTTACCTTAAGTTGTCTGATTCATGTTTAACTCTGTCCTCAGCTGTTTGTTCTGGAATTCATACTGTGTTGTTATCATTAGCTATCCCCTAATACCATAAACTCCTACAACACCTCTATGTTTCTGCCCGTTATGTGTTCACTGTACATGCCCTATGTGTCCCCAATTCCCAACTTCATTGTGTGAAAGTCTGATGTTGAGCAATGTTGAATCTGATTGCTATATGGTTGATCTGCTGTTTGTTTGACTACATTGTTCTTGTTCAAACTATTTTATTGTTAATCAGCCCCTCTATTTTCATAAAACTTCTTCACTCAACTGAGTTCTTTTTAAATACTATTTTCATATCAAAACCTTTTCAAAACTATGTCAATCACTCTCACTCCACTCTTAGGTCCTTAGGTTCTGCCCCTCCAGTGTGTGACTGCCTTGGGATTCCTGTGAGATCCCTTTGAACTTTGATGCACTGGGGATGGCTCTTCCATACTGCACTTACTCAATTCTGGTTATGAAATCTGGGTGTGAGCACTGCCCGGGATCGTTGAGGTCCTTAGGGAAATCTGACACATCTGGACATGAGAAAAGCTATGAAACTCTGACAGTTGAGGTTATGAACATTTGGTATCCTCAGGGTACATTTGGGCCTGCTTCAGGCTCCCTATAATTTAACTTCTTCTTTCCTATCTATTTATGTAAGCCATTCAGCTATTGGTTTGTAATAATTATTGTAAACAGATATTGGGGATGGCTAGTGAAATAGGGAGGGTAGCTATATAGTTCTGTTAATATCATCGGGTAGAAAGCATGTTTTAAGCTTTACATTATTTCTATCTGCATTAGAATCCATGTTTTAGGACCAACGTATTCATTCATATCATGCCAAGCATGCACTAAATATCATGTTCCTAGGATTTCATGTCTATGGTTTCAACATATCATCCATGATATATGTTGATCACTTATAAATCCTGCTCCTAGGACAATAAACAACGTTAACATAAAAGTTGTTACTCTTGTGCATTCAAAAAAATCATGTTTCGATCATTTTGTAATCCTTTTTGTGCATTTAGAAATCATGCTTTAGGAATTCTGTTAATTTAAGGATCATTGACATAAAATTGTCGTTTCTGTGCATTTAAAAATCATGTATTAGGCACTCCGTTTGCATTTGCTTAACCACGCCTAGTTTTAACTATTGATTCATGGAAAAGGTAAAAGCAATCTCACATATGATTATCCTATTTTAGATAAAACTGGCAATAATCCCTGCACTTTCGTGTCATATAGAACAACATGCTTTTAGGCGAAAACAACTTCTGAACTGTCTAAAGGTTAACAGGCTTAAAAATCAGTAGGCAAACTGATTAGGCCCCTGCTCCTGAGTTTATAAAAAATAAAGCTTCATATTTCTGTGCATTGACATTCACTTAGATATCCTGCCTTAGGATCCTGTCTAATGAAACTGCCTCCTGTTTGTGTTTGAGACGTGTTGATTATGTGCATTACTTGTGGAGGTAAATCTGGGCCTCATTACTGCTTTACTGCATTTATCTGATCAGTCCTATTTGTTCTTGCCTGTCGCTTAGAATTTTATCCTTCTAAAACCTTAGGGGTCTGTCTAGAACTACCTATACTTAGAAGTCCTAAATTCCTCCAGGACCCTTAAGAAGGGACGGGTAATATCACGCATAGAGATCGCTAATTAAATTCGCTTAATAACCGCTAAGGGGTGGGGTAAAGGTAGATAATGATATGATGACCGGTGCACTAATGCCACGTGTAGTCCCTCATTAAGGAGTGATTACTGGGTATTGCATTGATGTGATCCTATATGATTAACAACTTAGGACTCCCATATCCCCTACATATGTGGGCTTAGACTGCGAATCTTTTCACAACCATTACTTGTTTCCATGTGTATACTTGACTGGTTATTTGCTACTTGCTAGAATTCACAAAGTTTTTTTGGCCGGGAACCACAGTTGTGGACTCTGAGGGGTGCCTAACACCTTCCCCTTGGAGTAATTTCAAGCCCTTACCCAATCTCTGGTTATTCAATTAGTGTTATATAACCCTTAATAGGTTCCCTAACGCACCTTAATTCGTTAGGTGATGACTCTTCAAGTCCTTCACATCCTTTTTCCCAAAAGGAAATGAGTCGTCCCAATAACGTCAAAAACTCTGACTAATCCGAAAGGAGAGGAAAAAGGGGGCGCGACACTCATCACAACCACTCCGAACCCGAGCTGATCAACCCCACGCAACACAAAAGAGCTGAACCATACAAGAATGAAGCAGAAATGGGAAAAATAAGGCTAAACTCTCAAAACGATCGGTCGGGTCGTTACATTCTCCCCCACTTAAACATACTTTCGTCCTAGAACGTGCCCATAGTTGTTTCAAAAATCATCAAAATCGCCGAATAGCCTGACCATGCACATATCGGGGTGATCCCACGTCACCCTAACCCACCTAGGTCCAATATCACAACATAGCTAAAATTTCGTAATACAGCCTAACCCAAAAACCGTAGAACCAAATTTCCACTTCTGAAATAACTTATAAGATCAAAGTCCCGCATCTATAAACTGAATAAGTCTGAACACGATGTATCAATCCATATCCGTGACCCAAGATGTAATCACATGAATACCACGTGTCTCAAGCACTCATAGCAATAACTCCTACTCACAATAGCTGCTCAAAACGACTCAATACCGGTAAATAACCTCATATCAAGAAAAACCTCGTTCTAACACTCCCATATACAACCAATGATAAAATAAACAATAGAAACTAGCAACCATTCGTCAGATCAACAATTGATGGAGCTCCTCTCTTTGACATGAAATATAGCAAAAATTCTAAGTCGATCAGCATCAATATCCTCCCAAATATACCACGACCAGAGCCGGTAGCACCCATTCCAAGCCCGACGACCTCTTCTCATCTAACACAACCACTCTAGTGACGTGACGCATCAATACAACTGAAAGCCACAACGCATGCAGTCCATGCACAAATATATAACATCCCAAATGTACTCAAATCATGGAAAAGTGACTCCACTACGAGAGCTGTACCGCAAGCCCACCAGTATCACCACAACACAATGTTGAGAACCCGTCACACCTCTAGAACCAGAACACACGAATCCAACTTGAAGGATCATACCTCCAGAAAACTTTGCTGCAATGAGCGACCCCACCCCAACACTGGTCCACATGAAATACTTCGAGCCACCTTGCTCAAAATCAATAACCATGCACAATTCGACATCAAGTACTCAAAGTGCATTGCCATAACCATGGGGAATCGGATGATACCATGCCACACGAACCCGGAAGCACATAACAAATATGTCTCAATCTCGCAATACCCAACTACTTACCCTCCTCAAATCCCGCTATAAAGCCCAAATAGATCCGCACCATATGTGCATATACTGGCCTACCAATGAACCCTAAGTCAACTGGACACCTGCAACAGATAGATAACTCTCAGAAAGTTCACAATGACTGAATCATGGCACATACTAACATCTGACTAGCTTTGCTCACATCTTCATAGCCCACAACCACAAAATAACATGTCTATGAGAACTCTCAGTCTCGAAGTCCATGAAGCGCACGAATCACCATATCTGATCCCAACTCCACCGCTCGAATATGTAACACACTTCTAATACTCAATCATTCCACTAGAAATACCCCTATAACTCTTTTGTACCACCAAGCAACCTTGAACATCAGCAGTCGATCCAACAAGAGAGCACCGCGATACTAATGAAGTACCCTTAACTCAAACATTGCCTTTTCTGAAACGTATACCCTCATCAAGTCGCCCAATTAGTGATATCATTTACCTAGTCATCTGAAATTGTCCATGCTGCCCAAGAATTTATGACCTTCCTTTCAGAACTGAGACGTGACCTCCCACATGCAAATCTCAACCCTACACAATTTACCACACACACCATGCCATCCTATGATAAATATGAGAACTTCCTAATCTCCCCCGATCCGCAAGAAACTACGTACTCAACCAACTAAGAACTTTCCATTTGATCCCCTCCAGAAGTAAAATCACTATACATCACATGCCTCTCACGCCAAAATAAAATATACATCTCTAATCGAGGTAGAATCTATCCAGGACTCTCCGAATCCCATTTGCACAAAACCAAACCGTCAAGACTGAATCCTTCTAGTTTAACCAAGCTACACAGGCTGTCAAAACCCAAGAGCATTGTCCCGAATCACATGTAGAACCTTACCACATCATAAGAACCCAAAGAACCGATCTTACTCATTACCATGCCAAACCAACCTATTACCAAGCTGTCCTATTTCTCCGAGTTCCTTCTGAATTACCTTCTAATAGATTCTTCTCTTTGCCATAGTACCAAAATCCTCAACCAGCAATCACCACGCGAGACCCTAGCATAGAACTACATCGCCCTAAGGCTCATAAGCCGCTGGATATCTCTTAAGCACCCCAAATATACCACATCTAAAATACTCACCCTAAAGAGGCTTTCTATGAATTTAAACTATTCTTCCCCTTTCATGATACCGAAATGTAGATTCCATTATAATATAGAAATGCCACCAGTCTTGACGCCTTCCAATGTAAATCTCAGTTTCTAGCCAAACACACATCTTGAAGATTCCCAATTGTTATATATAGACCTTGAATCCATCAGAACCGTTCTCGCGAGTCATCCACTCTATGCAAACCTCAATTAAACTGATCAAACAGATTGAATGGTCTGTGCCCCCACTAACACACTAACGCCCAAGGGGTCACCCTTACCCCTAAACAACCAAGCAAGTTCTTATCCCACACACACTACACCTTTTACAAATACAACTCAATCATTCAATAGAACCCATTTTCCCACAGAGTATAATACAACCTGCACCCAAAAATTCCCATTACTCAAGTCATTCTCAAACTCCACCTTTGTAGATCATACCTGATTCACCAGTATACCTCGAACAGAAACTAATACATCACATAATCATGCAACCAACTTATCATTAGCAGACTCCCTTACTTGGCTTAAATCCATAGATCAAGACAACAATGACACATAATGCCCATACACTATCACCACCATAATACCACAGTGAGATTCAACTAAATCCTTCTTAAGCTCACATAACACAAACCATCTAACATCCCCAATCATCTGAAAATCTCGCATTCACCATTGGAATAGACGTGCCAATTTCCACAAGCGATCTAAACGCAAATTGCAACATATATCAATTACTGGTAAAGAGGACTTGCTACAAAACCACCTAAGGACCACACTAACTCAGGACACCCCGCAGGAACTAGTCCTGCCTGCTTAGCCTCAAACTGATCTCTCTCTATACCCTTCCAAACATCATAGCTATTACGCAATCACTTTATCCTTCTGCATTTAAACACAACTGACGCCTACTCTTGAGGCATCACAACACGCAGTGTAAGAACCTGAAGCTGATGGAAGAACTAACATTGGAGTTGCGGTCAAAGAAATCTCAAGCTTCTCGAAGCTCTCCCCACACTCATCTGACCACCTGGATACCTTTATTGGACACCACGTGCCCCAAGAATGCTACCGAACTGAACCAAAACTCACACTTTGAGGACTTCACATAAAACTCCTCCTCCCTCAATCTCTATAATACCATCCTCAATTGCTGAGCATGCTCCTCCTGGCTACGAGAGAACACCAGGATGTCCGCAATGAACACAATAACAAAAGGATCCAAATATTGAAATACGTTGTTCATCAAATGCATAAACGCTGCTGGGGCATTGGTCAGCCCAAAAGACATCACCAAATACATAACACAACGGGAAGATCCACTTCACTCTACAACTAAACTACATGAGAAGTCTTTCAATACACTCATAACTCGAGGCCTTATGCCAACTCAAGACAGAAGTCAAACACTCGACAGTTCTTGCTACATCTCCGGCCACTTCTTTTCGTCACGATCAAACAATCTGAACACATCTCACCATCAAATCACACTCACCACATAGTAATCTAGCCACAACATCCCATCAATAAGGACACGAACGGACATATAAGTCTCAAATGCACGTGTTCACACAATCGAATCTCAACAACCAAGCTATAGACAAAACCCGGCCTCAAGTACTCCAGACTGGCCCATTATCAACCTGCTAAAAATCATATCTCATCCATGGAAATCACGATCCGTCAATGCACGGCTGATACCGAGCGCCCACGTGCGCATTCAAATACATGAAAGGAATTCAAAGAGTTACGCTTTTAGCTGAATAAATGGATTCGCACGACAATAATTCAAAATGTGATATTTTTCCTAAGGGTTATGCAGCCTCTCGAAGATAAGTACAGACGTCTCCGTACCAATCCGCAAGACTCTACTAAACCTGCTCATGATCGGTGAGTCCTATGTAACTTAGGCTCTGATACCAACTTGTCACGACCTGGCGCCTATCGTGGTACTAGGCTAGCCAATTTACACGTTTAAACATTTCACAAATGCGAATAAGAAATGAAAACATTTGAACAAAAATCCCCAAAACCCCGAGCCAAAAGGCATGAGCAACTAAATAGAACACAGTAACTGGCACGATTTTTTTTTCCTTATTACACCAAGTCTAGGAAAAATGTGAATAGCGACAAATGAGAAGGAGAAGAGTGGGGCTGCGAACGTCGTGCAGCTACCTCACAATCTTCGACAACTGTACATACCTTTATTATTGTTGAAGGTAACCTAGAATACTTATATTTCTATGCCTCAATTGTAAATACTGATAATCTTCATTACTGGGTACCTCGTACCTTTCTTCACCTTGTTTCTTTTACTTTTTGAAACTTGTATCTACCTTCTGATTCTCTTATTTCTTTTTACCATATGGGTGGATAGATATTCTTGCCTTATATCTCTTTGTCAAGAAACTTACACATCTTAGACACACATAATCTGCTGAAAACCTCACATTTACTCATCATAAGCATGATGCAAAATTGAATCCCTATGACTTAAGTCTTCCACAGCCACATTTAATCTCTTACCAACTGCCTTTGTGGATGTATGTATCGTTGTACTATAAATAAAGTAGAATTTAGGAGTTTGAATTCTTACAACTGAGCTCTACCACACGATCTAGAGTAAAAAGAAAGAATGACAGTCCTAAATGCGCTGTAGCCTCCTGCTTATAAGTGTGGTGCACAACACACCCATAAACAAGACTCTACTAGACACGTCTTGTAGACTCCCTAGGACATAACTACTCTGATACCACTTCTGTCATGACCCAACCTATGGGGCGCGACGGGCACCCGGTACCTTATCGAGTACCAACGTAACATATCTTTCTTATCGTGCTATCATGGGTAAATGGGACAAAAGGGCCGTCATGAGATAACCAGAATAAAAAATAAGGGAATGCTAGACATAAGACGATCTAACATGATATAGAAACTTATACATGTGACCTACGCTCCTATAAGACTGACATGGTCATTTGTAAACTCAAAACATAGGCCGACAAGGCCATACAAGTATCCATATACCTGACATTTGTCTACAAGCCTCTAAGAGTACATAAACAACATAAAGGTTGGGACAGGGCCCCGCCATACCAGTCAATGCATGTCCCAATGATACTGACCAAATAGGCAACTCCGGAGCAAGTGGAGTGCAGCAACACCTTCTGCTGAGCCGATAGCCTACTAGGAGGACTATCAACCTGTCTATCAGGACCTGCGGGCATGAAACGCATTGTCCCCAAGTAAAAGGGACGTCAGTACGAATAAAGTATTGAGTATGTAAGGCAGAATAGTATAACTAAGAACAGTAATGTAAAAAGATGTAGGAGATACAACATGTAGCATCTGAGTGCCTCTGGGAGATAGTGACATGAAATGCGTGATACATATATATATATATATATATATATATATATGTATCACGCATTTCATGTCACTATCTCCCAGAGGCACTCAGATGCTACATGTTGTATCTCCTACATCTTTTTACATTACTGTTCTTAGTTANAAAAACATCCCCCTCTGCGGGCATCATCATCATCATATCATACCCAGCCTCGTAGAGGACTCGATAAAAACATACCCGGCAATCATAAGGCTCGGTAGAATCGTACCCGGCCACGTGGAGCTCGGTAAACCCAACTAATCATAGGTTGCACAATAGGTGCCGTACCCGTCCGACTATAGTGCGGATCGGTAGAGTAAAATAGATACTATATATAATGCATGCTGGATTCATGGAATCAAGCTCTAAACCTTTCGGAGTGACCTAAGGTAGTTTCACCTTCGATTAACATTATGGACGTCATATCATCAATATGAACTTCACTAGGACTCAAGGATCATGCATACTTTCTTAGAATAGATTTGTAAGGATAGACAAACGTGGACAACCTTAGTTTCTAGGAGTAGATTCATTATTAAATAGCGTATCATTTACGTTTGTTTCACTTTAGATCATGCCAAAAGAATGAAGGAAGTTCATTAACATACCTTTTCAATCTTCTCTCCAATCGTCAACAAAGCTCAATATGATCTTCTTACGTCTACAATGAGAACCCGACTTCGTCGTCATCATACAAGCATTGTAACTCTCATATTTCAAAACCAATATTCGACAAGAAAACGGACAACACATCCCCTATTTTTACTACATCCCATATGTTACCAAAAGTCACCAAACAACCTAAACAACAACAATAACAAATAAATAACATGTATGCATCATTTTCCAACCTTATCTCCATGACAATATACCACAAAACAGCCCACACACCCTAATCACTTCATACATAAAATGACAACCAAAGTAGTGTCATACAACCTTAAAAGTGTAACGACGAATGACCAGCCAACCATTTCATCATTATGTGGTGTTTATCCATTACATGTTAGAGCATTCCAACTTGTCGACTTTTGTCGAAACTTATTTGCTTCAATTGGTTTAGCTTCTAAGTCTTCCAACCATCTTGGTACTAACTTTATTTACTTTCAAAGATGATTTCGTTTCAGAGCTTACATCAATTGACTTACGACATACTCTCACATACAAAACTATGAGGTGTAACAATGTCAATGTATCAACAGTGTGGAACTGCACCTAGTGCTCATAACTCTCACATCAAAGTCCACTCAATACTGTACATGGCTCTCGGGCCCAGGAAAGATCCATCCCAGATAGTACACAAACACCGATGACCGTAGTCACTCAGTACTGAGGAAAAATGCCGATCCAGCCCCACGGAGAAGATCCATCTCCGGAACACAACACTCGGACAAGATCCATGTCCAGGGATGATCCATCCCTCACATATCATCAACCTCGGACAAGATCTATGCCCAGGGAAGATCCATCCCTCAATATATATGCACTCACTAGGGGTGAAGACTCCGGAGGGGCTCCTATTGGCCCAAGCGCTATATCAAGCCAATGAAGGCATGATCATAGTATCACTGCGGTGTGCAGTCCGATCTCATAATTGTCTCAATAACAGGCTCTCGGCCTCACTCATTCATTACTCTCCAGTCTCACTCACATGGGCTCACAGATGCATGAACTAGCCCGAAACAATGATGAATATGTAAAATCAATAATTACCGAGACTGAGGCATGAAATGATATGCTATGACAAGACTGAGTATACAAAATCAAATAAACACATAAGGAGACAGCAATATACGACCACTCGGGTCTCAGCATTTTCGGCGTGAAGCCCTAGCATTAGTATGATTTCTAGCATGTTCACATTAACCACATCAATAAAAGTGCGGATATGAATCTGAAATAGCTACTAGACGGTGCCATGGGATGAGCCAGGACAGAAATCACTCGGTGCACGCCCGCACGCCCGTCACTTGGCATGTGCGACACTTTAATTATAGTCATATATCATATAGTTCGGGGTTTCCAACCCTCAGAACCAAGTTTGGAAACGTTACTTACCTCAAACCAGCTAAAATCCTAGCCCGCAATGCCTTTGCCTCTATACTCGGCCTCCGATTCCTCCAAATCTAGCCAAAAATCTTGTTTATATCATTAATATCTACTAAGGAACGAAGCCCACTCGAAAATTATCAAATTCAACCAAAAATCTTGAAATTGGCCAAACCCGACCCCCGGGATCACGTCTCGAAATTCGATAAAAATCATATCACAAGAATACTCATCCTTCCACGAGTTTATACATACCAAGAACATCAAAATCGGACTTCAAATGGCCCCTCAAATCCCCAATTAAAGATCTCTAATTTACAAGTCCTAATCCCCTAATTTTAGTCACCAATTTCCATAAATTTCACTCCCAATCAGTCAAATAATACCATATAAATGAGTTTTAGGTCCAAAAATCTTACCTTCACGAAGTTCCCTCGAATTCCCTTTCCAAAACTCTCCAAAAAGCTTCAAACCCGAACACAAATGGTGGAAAAATAACAAAAATTCGCTAAGGCTTCCATTTATATTTTCTGCCCGGCGATGACCGCACATGCGGTCCCAGGTGTGCACCTGCGAGATTTCATTAAAAGGCCAAATCTGCACTTGCGCTTCATCTACCGCACCTGCGACTTCGCAGGTGCGGCCAATCGTCCACATATGCGGTTCTTCTCCCTTTTAGCCATTTCCGCGCCTGCGATACCCAATTCGCACCTGCAGTGACCGCACCTGCGGCCACTCCTCCGCATCTACGAAAATCACATAACAGATTATACCAGCAACCCTCTAAGGCCAAAAACTCCTCCATTAACCATCTGAAATCATCCCGAGGCCCTCGGGACCTCAACCAAAAGTACCAAAAAATCATAAATGATCACCCGAACTTAGTCGAACCCTCAGAACACCCAAAATAACATCGAAACACCAAATCAACCCATGATTCAAGCCTAAGGATCTTCAAGCTTCGGAAAATCACCAACGATGCCGAAACTAACAAAACCTCGTCCGAATGACCTGAAAAATTGCACACACATCCAAAATGATATTATGAACCTGTTCCAACTTCCAGAATTCCATTCCGATCCCGATAGCTAAATTGTTTTCCATTGCCGATCGAAAATTGCCAAAAACTCAATTTCGCCAATTCAAGCCTAATTCTACCTCGGACCTCGAAACCACATTCCGAACACACTCCTAAGTCCCAAATCACCTAACGAAGCTATCTGAGCCACAAAAACCACATTCCGAGATCCTTTACCTATAAGTCAACTTCTGGTTGACTTTTCCAACCAAATCACCATCCTAAGAGACCAAGTGTCTCATTTCTCATCATAACCACTCCGAACCCGAACCGATCAACCCCACGCAACACAAAATAGCTGAACCATACCAGAATGAAGAAGAAATAGGAAAAACATGGCTAAACTCTCGGAACGACCGGTCGGGTCGTTATTCTTCAGGCTACCAAAGATCTTAGCACTCTCGGACTTCATGATTTAGAAGGCGAATTGGTGACATATGATAAATCATTGAATCAACAAAAATATGAGACATTGGAGGAGGCATCGCAAGAAAAGGATGATCAACCAAAAGCAAAAGAAGACAGACCAAATCTGGCAGAAATAAATCAAGAAGGCCAAAATTCAGAAATATAGGAGAAAATAAGAGAAGGTACTTGTAATTTTTGTTGTGATACAGATTCCATTGATTGTGAAGAAAAGTCAAATCGTATCCAAGGTGATCTACCAAAAATTTTTGCGATTGTGAAAAATGATGATTTAGTTGCAAGTGATGCCAGTCAAAAAGAGGATGGTATTTCACAAGAAAAATTATTTGATGGAATTGAAGATGGACCAAGTAATAAAAGAAGCAAGATGGTTCATCAAGATAGTTTTTATTAATCAACTCAATAGTGAGGTAGAAATAGCTTAGGATCCAGAAACACAACACATGATTATAGATATTGAAGATGCAATAAATTTCGAACCATTGTTCGAGATTGCATGTTTCAAGAAGCATGAAAAAATATTTATTGGTGGAATTACTCTACACCCTGTAGAATATTTAATTGGAGTTGAATGGGTGTACAAGTCCAACTACAAGGCAACTGGAGAAGTAGATAGTTTCAAAGTAAAGAAAAAATATGTTGATGATATTTTGAAGAGATTTACCATGGTTAGGGCCAAATCATATATGTCCAATATTGAAGAGAAATTTAAGTTAATTAAAGACGATACTCGTAATTTTTTTGATGCAACATATTTTAAGGAATTGGCGGAAAGTCTAAGGTACTTGACTTCTACAAGGGTTGATGTTACACATGACATGATCAAATTTGAAGATCTTGGTTTAAGGAAGACTGTTGAAAATTAAACCAGGATTAATTAGTATTCCTAAGTTGTTTAGGATTTGGTATTTACTAGTTTACTTGATTCATGTATAGTTAGGTTTTATTTACCAAATTCATATTGGAATAGGTTTGTTAGTCGAGTCAAATTTATTTTGTAGTATTATAAATAGGGGTGCTACTACATATTTTATATCGTGGAGAGTAGCTATGATGTAGAGAGATTCAAGAGTTTATGAGTTGTGAAAAAGCCTCCTACCACGTTCTCTCCCTAGTTTAATAAATTTCTTCTATATAGTCTTTGTTGAAGTTTTTGCTTGTGCCTAAATTATTCTTGGAGTATTTCAATCCTTCAATTAGAATTATAGTTTTCCTCGCTTCTTTAGTTTCCCTCAACATATCAACTCTCTCTCTTATTACACTTTGTATTTGCTGTAAACCGAAACTATTATCTACATTTTGCCCTCTAAATTATCTCCGCTTTCGCGCTTGCCATATTTGGTACATTCCTGCTCCATAAATCGATGTCTTGATCTTCTTCCTGAAGCTTCTCCAATGTTTTCTATTTATGTTGTGCATGGTATCTGCTACCTCTAGATGTTGTATGCTAAGCCCACTCTATTGCTTTACCATTGCCCATAACTGCACAGACCAGAAACATTCATGGAATAGATGCACTACATTCTTAATACTGCCTTCATCACATAATCCACATGTTGTATAGTCACATTGTATTCCCATATCTCGCAATATTTCTTTTGTCATAAGCCTCCCCTGCATAGCAAGCCACACTATGAACCTGTATTTTGGGAGCATTACTCTATTCCAAATTAGTCCAGCTATTTATAACTTAGGAGCATCTCCTATTATGTTCAAGTATCCTTTGGTTATAGAATAATGACTATTAACTGTCAGCCAATATCTTCCATTATGGTACCAGCTTGTCATACCTATTTTTAGCTTGTTAAGTCGTCTCTAGTACCAGCTACTATCCGCTGGTGCCCAATGCTACCAAAACTCTATACCATTGTTTATATATATACCATGCACCCACTTCACCCATAGGTTGTTTTCTCCATTATCATCCACACTAATTTATCCACTGCTGCTGTATTCCAATTTCTACATCCTTTAACATTTAATGCCCCTTGTGTTTTTTATTTACATATTTTCTCCCAAGCAACTAAAGAGACCTTCTTCGGTTCTACAATACTTCCCCATAGAAACTCTCTACACTTCCTATCGACCTCTTTTGGTACACTATGTGGGAGGATGAATACTGCTCCCCAAAAATTATGCAATAAGAACAAAACAGAGTTTATGACTTGCAATTTACCTACATAAGATATGTTCTTGGCTGAATATGTTCTAATTTTCTCAGTAATATTCATAGTCAATTAAGACATTCCATATTGTTCCACTTCTTGGGCGAGCATGGTAACCCCAAGTATCTTATTGGGAGTGTTCCTATTGCAAATGCTATCATCTCTATTATTTTCTCCTTGATTTCTGCATCCAGCCCAGCCACGAACAGATTGGATTTATCCATATTAGCTATCAAGCCAGTCACCTCTGAAAAATATTTTAATGCTTCCATAACTCTGTTAACAGATCTAATATTCCCCTTGCAAAAAATCATTAGATCGTCAGCAAATATTAAATGATTCAGCTTTTGTCTTTTACACATAGGATGAAATCGAAAATCTGACAATTGACTCATTCTTCCCATTATTCTTGATAAGTAATCCATTATCATTACAAACAGGAGTGGTGACATCGGATCCCCTTGTCTCAATCCCCTTCTTCCATTAAAGTAACTATATCCCTCCCAATCACTTTAATAGAAAAGGAAGTAGAAGATACACATGCCATTACCAAACGAATGAAATTACTGAAAAATCATATTCTTTCAACATCTCTTCTATAAACTCTCATCGCACCATATCATAAGCCTTCCTCAAGTCTATTTTCATTAGACATCTTGGGGTAGTTTTCTTGTTGTAGTGTCGCATGAGATCATGACAAATCGGTACATTATGCACCAATGATCTTCCTTGGGTAAAGGCTATTTATGATTCACTGATCAGTGATGGTAACACTCTCTATAGTCTCTTACATAGAATCTTAGAGATATATTAGTATATTGTGTTGCAATAGAATATTAGCCTAAACTGCCCAGCATTCCGAGGATTAGGCAACTTAGGAATTAGACTAAATTAGGGTGGCATAAGTTGTTTTAATATTTTCCCATTTTTAAGGAACTCCAACACAAATTCACTCACCCCACAATGTTCCATGCACTTTTGAAAAATCTACTCCTAAATCCATCGGGCCTGGACTCTTGTTCACACTAATACTCATCATTGCTTCACATCCTTCCTTGTGTATGGTTCTATTAGAGCTAACTATTGTTGATTAGTTAGTCTATGACCATTCTGTAGAAACCATGGTAATGCTTTTCTTCTCCATCCTCATTGTTGACCCAATAATTCTTCGTAAACCTGCACAAACAATTCAGCTATAGCTGTTCATCCTGTATGTTCCCATTACTATCTTGCAATTGTGTTACTACTTGTACTAATTTCTGTGCTTAATCACAGAATAAAAGTACCTAGTGTTATCATCCCCCAGCCGTGTCCAATTTTCTTTACTTCTTTGTTGAAGGAATATTTCTGCCAAATAGTTTGACCTTTTAGACTTTGCCCCTAATCTCCTCTCCTCTTGTTGTAAATGAACACCTGAAGCAATTCTTGGCATTTCAGCAGATACTCTCTGTCCATTGTTGCTTCTTTCACAATGTTATTGAAATTGCTTTTATGCAACTGCTTCAATTGAGGTTTGAGACCTTTAAGTTTCTTCACCACTTGAAACATTTTCCATCCTTTTGTTCCCACTCCTCCTTTATTATTTCTGTAGAGGATGATTACTCCATACATTACAATACTTAAATGCCTTCTTTCTCCTGCAAAACTGCTGCATTGCTTTAACTTGTACAAGGTTGTGATCACTCACCCCTTCAGGTAAGAACCATGCTCGACAATCTACCAAATTCTCCACCTATTCCCTATTCACCAATATCCAATCAATCATAGAAAACACCCTACCATTCTCCTGTTTATCATTCCATGTATAAGAGCACCCCTCTCCCTCCTCCCCCCCCCCCAAATTAGGAAGTTCCACCAATCCATTCATATCTAAACATGTTTGAAAATCTAGAACTTCAACTATAGTAACAAGATTATCTCCTTGTCTATCTTTTGCATACAAGATAGAGTTAAAATCTCTCAAAATTATCATGATTGAGTCATACCCACTGAAACTTGATTCAAATATTCCCTGAGTGCCTTTCTTTCTTCCTTTTGATTGTATAATCTACAACTAAAGGTCAAACGCCTTTAGTTGTAATTGTAACCTAAAAAATAGTATCTAATGGTTACAATTACATCTTGCCTCTCTTATTTTAATATACAGTCAAAGACCTCTCTTTTTAGTTATTTCCTGGGTCCAATTAACCCGAATTCACGTCATGTAAGACTTGTTAAAAGGGCAGCGTTGCCTATCAGTTTTTCTTTTAATTTCGAGAATTCGAACTTAAAACCTTTGAGTAAAGACAAAAAAATCATATTCATTCCACCATGTTTCTTGATAATTCCTGACTCTCATTATTTATTGACCAAGTCACCCAAAAAATTTAGAGACAAAGAAAAACATGAAGTTTCTTACGAGCAGGAAAGAAAAGGAAATCAACGTCAACTCAAAATCAATTATCGCTATACTACAAAATCGCAATTGTCATTTCTATCATACTTATTCGTACGAGGTGTTTACAATAAGCTGATTAATATATAATGTAATAAAATTATTTTATATAAAAATTCGATGCAGATAAATTTTTATCGTTGCCAACTACTACATGAGACAACAAATTGAATTAAAGCATTGAGTAACAGACAAGATGGCCAGTTAGGGAAGTAGTCATCAGAGCTGGAAAAAGATTATGCTATTATATCCCCCCCGGGATTTTTATTACATTTTTTTGTTAATAATTTTATTAAATTAGCATCATTAAGTGAAATCTAGTTAGTTTTATACAATATTGAGTATTTTTCTTAGTTAATTTTATTTTGAGAAGACGTATAATAGTCTATCTCTTGAATGTTATTTTTGACATTTTGAAAATACATATAACAATTTAATTTTAAATCAAGGGAATTTAATGTTTCATTTAATAGGTGAAAAAGGTATTATTTATTAAACTCTAAAGTTTAATGGGATTAAATGAAGTTTACTCTATTACTCCATATATTTCAATTTATGTGTCATGCTTTCACTTTTAATCTGCCTAAAAAAAAGGTTATACTTTTTTATTTAGAAATAATTTAACTTTGAAGTTTTTAGTTTTCCTTTAATGAGATAAATTACAGTCATACAAATATTTTTTGTTAGCTCTAGAGCATAAATATTAAAATATTTCCTTCTTTCTTAAATTTTGTATCGAATCAATTTTAAGGAGGAAAAAAAAAAGAACGAAAGAAGAAAATGAAAGAGAATCTAATGTAGCACAAGAATACGACAAAGTAAGGGCGGCTGAAAGGAGAACTAGTGTAGTTTGCTTTCTCTTTATCTTCTGTATCTATTTTCTTTCATTTCCTTTGGGTGGTGGACCAAATTATCTTTGTATTTAGTTTTATTTATACTTATTGTTCATAAATATGTATAAGGTTCGAATTATTATCTCGGGTTGCGACGATGTGTAAGATCAAAGCTATGAGGGTCGACTAACTAGAAATCTTGTATTCGAGCTCTATGTATGATCAGGTAACGAACATTTTTTTTAAATGAACCTTATATGACGAGCATCCAGATTAGTTGAGCCTCAATACAGATAGCGTACCCCGAATAGAAAATCAAAAAAAGTTCAACACACTAAATTTTGTCAAACGCGCTAACTCATGGTTGGATTTGCCATTGTACGTGGCATCTTTTCTTACCCTAAGAAGTGCCATACTAATTAATAAAAAGAAAAATGCTTTATTTGCTGAGTTGAATAGGTCATACCACTTTTAATAACATAGGCAATAACGGAATCAAAAATTCATATTTATTCCCCAGGTATCAATTGAGGGTTAAAAAGAAAAAGAAAGAACAGACATACCATACCAAGAGATAAACAAATGGCCCCGAGGACTCCTGAGTTTCTCTTAAACAAAAATAAATATAGGCAGTCCGATGCATAAAGTATTTTGTATTTATACTAAGCCAATATAAAGTATCTCGTATTCACGCAAGGTTCGAGAAAGAACCGCACTTCAAGGGATTGTAATTAATATAAATAGTTTACCATATACAATCATTAGTGGCTGCTTCCACGCCTCGAATCCCAACTAGCATCATTCTAGGCATCCTATACGAGACCATAAAAAAATCAGTTCGGTGCACAAAGTATTCCCAATTCGTACAGGGTCCAATCGAAAAGGTATAATGTAGACAGCCTACGCTAACATAAGTGTCAGTGGCTGATTCCACGGCTCAAAGCCGTGATCTATAGGTATTACAGAGATAGCTTTACCGTTTCTCTAAGGCCCCCTTCAATACAAGACTATCTAGGGTTGTACATAATTTGGTAAATATAGAATTACCGTATCGAAACCAAAAATTTTGGTATTTGGTATTCGGTATGGTATTTGGTTTAAGTTTTAAAAAAAAATTAGTATTAGATATGGTATTTGATATTTTAAAATAAAATACCGAAATACCGATACCGTACCGAAATATATATTATATTATACAATACATATATTATTAGTTATAACATAAATATATGAAATCTAAATTTTACTTTCCTTTATTCTCTAAGTTCATCAATTAACTTTAAGCAAGTAACAAGATATTTCTAATGATAAAATTTATTCTCTTATATACAATTTCTTTCTTTGGGTTGGTATTTGCTGGTTTTGGACAAAACTTTTGTCAATAAATGTTTTCAGTTTTGTACTTTCGAGTACTTTAATTAAGAATATTATCGTCTATCACTCTGTGCACTAGTTAGTATTCAAATCGAATAAACAGAAGTCATCGAACCGAACAAACCGAAATCGAAAGGAGAAAAATCGAAAAATACCGAATTTAATTAGGTATGGTATTGATATAGCATTTTAAGAAATCGAATACCGAAAATAGCGAATCGAAGTATCTAAATGTCGTACCGTACCGACCGACGAACACCCGTAAAACTATCAGATAAAAAATTACTACCTCTAAAATGCTGGAAAATCGATCTATCATAACACTAGTCCAATTAGCCTAACAACATATTTTGTATTTTCTGTTTTTTATCCTCTATCCTTTTCTTAAGGATTGATAATAACATCTTCAAATAGAATAGCGTTTTGATGAAATATTTCGAGTATAAAAAGAATTATAATTTTGTGTAAGTGTTGGATGGGACAAGTACAATGGAGTAAGAGTTAGAGATTGTTGACTTCCGCCCATATGAGAGAGGTCAGTTTTCCCCCTTCTAACATAATATTTAAGTTCGAACGTTTCGGCGATGTAAAAAAATATTTACACAATTAAATCACTTACTAGGTAATTACAAGTAAACTTTTTGATAGGTTTAATTGGTAATGTGGTAAAATTGGCAACTAACATGCTATCATATATTATAATTTACTGGGTAAAAAATTCTTCACATATTTCTTAGTCTTCACTGACCACCCTTCGTCGAAAAATTACACTGTATATAGATAAAATATTAAATTTTAATGATATATAACATATATTGAACGTCCTTTATCGAAGATTTTTTTTATTTATTTTAAATTTGAACACAGTAAATAAAATTTATGACTTCGCCAATGCCTTAAAAAGCTAAGATCAGCAGAATTGAGGAGGGTTTGCTGACTGGATAATTTAATTTGGGCTGCCCTCCTGCTTGTTGGATCCAATCCAAGTACTGATGCGTAACTTTAAATTAAGAAGAATTAACTTAACCCAAATATATATATATATTATAGGCTATTATGCATCATATAGGTGGGGTCATCAGAAACAATGAAGAAGATTTGGTGACCGATTTCTACGATAATACTTATGCAGCATCTCCTATACAAATTGAGCTACTTGCTTTAAAAGCAGACATCCATTTAGCATATGCAAACGTCAACTCATTCAAATAGAAATTGAGAGAGACTCGTTAGAAGTAATTAAGAGCTTTGAAAAAGATTATCCTTCATACGACGTTATTATTCGTAATTGCTGGTTTTTAATGCTCCGATTGAAGAAGGCCATGATCAAGCATAATTTTAGGCAAGGGAACAAGTAGGCACTTTTTGATTAAGGAAGCTTCCCATTGAGGGGGGCCTCGGCCCGGGAAGGGGAGAGTGGCCGAGTGGTTAAAAGCGGCAGACTGTAAATCTGTTGAAGTTTTTCTACGTAGGTTCGAATCCTGCCTCTCCCACTTGTTTATTGTAGACTTCAGAGAAGAGAAAAGAGGCATTCGTCAGAGTTCAACCTACATCAACCAATGTATTTTACAGCTCCACCTCCATTCGTTGAAACCCAATATTTAGCGGATAAAGAATGACCACATTTTATTAGACTTATTATAAATAATATTTGTATTAAGTTGGCGGAACTTGGCAATCAAAATGCCCTGAGAGGCGTTTTTATAGGATATAATACTATTAACAAACTTTAGTATTAACATAGAAGTCTTTCCATTTCCTCAACAACAACAAAAAGAATGCTAAAAATAGATTTCACCATCACCATGAACAAGGAGGGGACGCAGACATGTAGCTTCTCTACATTTTTCTCATTTTTCTGCCCATTCTTCGTGTAAAGGAAAGGTTTCAAATGAGAAAAGGAGAACAGAAATAGACTAGAGACATATCAAACTACGAACAATATAATCAACTAAATGGTAAGTACTATTTTATCATTAATATAAGATATTTCGGGTACGAATTCTGGATATGAAGTTATTTTTGTTAATGTAAGATTTTTTTGATACGGTTCGAATTTAGTCGGGCCTCAAAACACGAGAATATCATACACCAAATGAGAAATCAAAAGAATATAGAGAGTATAAGTGGGCTCCTTTATATCTAGAGTTGCATATGATATACACACGTTTCATAACTTTCACATAGACAACGGAATTATGAAGGAATATAATGACATGACAAACATTCCTTCTATTGCACGACAGTTTTTGTTCTCTTCCACAGTGACAATGATCCACATTTTCGCAGGTAATGCTTTTGCCTTTTGATTGTCTGATCTATCTACCACATGTAGGTCACTTAGTTAGCTTTTTTTGTAAACGAGAGAGAGGAGTTGAATGGAGAATTTTCACTACTATTTTTCATTCGTTTAGTTTACTGGAAAATTTTCACTACCAGAAAATTATCATTTTCGATTACTAAAATAGTCGAAAAATCCAGTTTTGGACTACATTCCGACCACTATGGGATAGTCGGAAAATAGTAGGTTGAAAAATACTTTCTCACTACTTTAGTGAGACAATTTTATTTGCCAAATGACCAGAAAACAGTAGGAGATCTTTTACTTCAATTTGTATGTCATTTGACGAGTTTTATGTGTTAAAAAAATAGAAAGCATATAGGGAAGTGACAAATCTATGATATATAATCGAAATAAAGCAAATGATGTAGAAAGTTGGATTATACGAAGCAACTTTATCTCATTTCACCGACACTCTTTTTTCCTAGAAATATCACTAAACCTCTTGATTACCTCATTTTTGCATTTGATCATTGAAAGAGAAATGAAAATTTGAGGACATGTTTCTATAGCTTTTCTTTGCTACACTCATTTTTTAAGTTTTTTATTCTAGCAGCAAGAAGCATACCTGAAAGAGGGTATAACCGGTGCATGAAGCATCCTGCATTCATCACAAGGTTCGGAGAAGAATCGTATACTACTAAAAAATGCCAAGTTTTCGACCACGAAATTTGTCAGAAATCAGTCGGAAATCTCTTATTTCTGATGGATTTCAAGTGGTCGGAAAAATGATGGTCGCAAAATATTTGAGACGGAATAAGTCGCGAATGTCCGACCATTTTGGTCGCAAATGGAAATTGTGCAGTCGCACGGATGAAATGAAAGCTTGCGACCACTTTGGTCGGTATCTTATTAATATAAATTAATTATATATTCAGTTTTCTGACTGATTTGGTCAGTAATTTAATTATTATTTTTTATTTTATTTAAATTTTTCGACCGAATTGGTCGAAAATTAAGAAATTAAAAAATAATTAATTAAAATTCCGACCACTTCAGCCTCAAATTTGGGAATTTTCAGGTTTAATTTCCGACCACTTTGGTCGAAAATCAGTCGCAAAATTTGGTAAAATACAACAGAATTCTGTTGTATTATAAGCCACACTCCTGCCAAATCAAATAACCAATACACAACAACCAATATCACAAAGATTCTACCAATATAACCTAAAACAACAAGTATAAAACTTGTTTAAACATAATAAAACCATCTGTTCTATAAACCACATAAAAATCTAAAGCTATCAACCAAAAGCACATTACACCAAGTCTAAAACGAACAGAGTTTTGCAACAACCAATCAAGTCTAAATATTCTATTACACAATTCAAATTACTACTGATCCTCATCGGTTTCAGTCTCCTCATTGTTAGATTCTTCCGTTGAATGACGTTATTTTTCATGGTTTTCCATGAATGTCCATATCATACTTATTGTTTTTTGAGAATTGTTCTATTGTTAAAACAATTCATTGATTTGTGTCCGCATACTCTTAATTTCTTCGGGTGAAGCAGAAGCACCACTAAATAGTGCGGCTAGACGACTAGACGACGGTTGCACTCCAAGTCTGTAGACTTTACCTTTATTATTTTCATGAGAAATAAAAATATATATTTAAATGAGCAAGAGAAGAAACATACAACTTGTGCAAAATAATGTTAAACGAAGTCATATCTAAAAAATTGCTAAAATATTTTATACCTTTATTTACTCCACCAGCTGCCTATGTCCATATCAAAGTCATATCTTCGGACGTCGGTTGAGAATCGGGTTGAGTTTGTTGCCACTCCTCCATTCTTCTTTGATACCTTTCTTGAAATATTGTTAACATAACATTATATAAATGGATTAATCTTAACCAAGAATAAAGGTAGTATTGAATTTAGAATCTCACATAAGTTTCTGATGCACGCGATTCGACCCATCCTGCTCTTGCACCATCCTTCTTCTTCTTCTTCTTCTTCTTCTTATGTGCCTCCTCAAAGACAGTAGCATGAGACACATTTTTCCAATGTGCCTTTTCCTTTCAAAATAAAAAATATGTGTGTATTACTTGAATCTCATATAAGTAAAGCTAGTAAAATTTAATAAATAAATTATCAATCTCAATCGATGGGCCGCAAAATTGATTGAACTTCCGGTGTGCAATGAACCACCCTTATTGGAGGCTATGTTTGCCTTTGCTCTTTCACTCTTTTGCTTCCATTCTAAACCCTAAACCCTAAACCCTAAACCCTAAACCCTAAACCCTTAGGTATTTCACTTCGCCAATAGTTGAAGCTAGACATCTTCGCGTAACCATAAAGGGTGTAATGTAGGCAGCCTACCTTGATACAAACATTAATGACTAATCCCATAACACGAACCCATGATTTGTAGATCACATGGATATAACTTTACACGGGATACTCTACCAATCATGCAAGAAGTATATGATGTAAATTGAAAAAAACAATATTAAGGTATGAGAGAGAGAGAGAGAGAGGAGCTAAAATTACATTTTCAAATAATACTAAAAATTGAACGGTACACTTGAATTTATATGTGGTTTCTAGACAAGTGAATTAATTTGATCCTTAAATAATAAGATGATTGAGGAAATATATAACACTTAGCCTTGAATGGAAGACGAAATGACAGAAATAAAAATTTTGATAATGAAGCCTCCGGGCGCAACAGTAATAAGAACGATAATAAGGACAGAAAATAAGAAGATAAAATTGTACAGAGATTTTAGTAGTTTGTAGTATTAGTTTGTCCTTACAATGATAACAGAAGCTCACTATTTATATCTAGGTTTAGGGAAAGAGGTCCTAGGATCGTGCCCTTTAGTGTCAATTATGAGGGCCATTGGTGAAGATATAATTTTGAACATAAATACCAAATTCCTTGCAACGGGTAATGTACTTAATGTTGTGGAATATTCTCCATTGAATGCTACCGGGCGAAGAGTATTTCTTGCATCTGTATGAGCGTTATTCTTTCCGGTGACAGACGGAAAAATTGCCTTCAGATCTGGCTATCCCCCCTCTTAGGTTCCACATGTCCCTCTTTTGGGCGGCCACGTAGCATTGCATATTTTACCCTGTACAGATAGTCCCCTTGCTTTCCGGTGACTTAACTTTGTGTCACCGAAAAGTTGGTAGAAATACTCTTTTGGTGAGAATTGCTATGATTCCTTCTGAAGGCTTCTAACAGTTGATTAGATGCACGTCTCTCTGCATTTAATGCTCCGAACACGCATCATCCACTATTCAACATAGCTTTTTCCTGTTATCAAGGTAATCATGGCCATGAATTTAGCTGCCAAAACTTTTACTTATATGCATGAATCTTCTCCCCTTATACTCTATAACTTTCTAAACTTTTTGAAATCTTCCCTGCTATTAATTAACCTTTCTACAACTCCCTTCAAACGGAAAAGCTTTTCTTTCATCCAAATGGCTTCTTCCTCAAAGAACGTTAGCTATTTAAAGGGCAAGAGCAAAGGTGAAGACGATGCTCCTCCAACGGTGGATTCTATCATTCTTAGAAGTCTTGTTACAACAAAAGACTTCGAAGAGAAATTCCCTTCGGCTCTCCCTCGCACGTGGGCTGTTGGTAGATACCCTTCTTCCATTTGTCCTTCCAGTATTCCTGTTGTGAAGAAAGATTGTCGCTGCCATGATTTGGACATTGTTGCTCCCGATATAATGGAGCAAGTGACCCTTCCCAAGTAGGGTTTTACATATTTTTACACGTATCCCTTTACTTTGGGTGCGTTCTCTTTAATTGGATAGCTTGACTCCGTCATTGCGGAGTTCTTCCTCTGCTACCAAGTTTGTTTGGCACAAGTAAGTCTTTCTGTGTGGAGAACGATTTCTTGTCTTCGGTGCCTATGCCAGGAGACGGAAGAGGAGCTATCTTTAGCTCGTGTGATGAATCTCTATTCCCACAAAATCTTTCGTGGGTGAATGATAAATTTCAGCAAACGCAGCCACTATGCCCTATTATCTAGCATGGATGATGACAATGATCGTGGGTGGATGGAACGATTCATTGTAGTTGCAATCAACAACATTATTCTGACAACGATTTCATTCTTTCTGGAAACGAGGAACCGCACTAGTAAGCTTCTTGTTTAATATTTCATATTTCATTTATTAGGGATGCTTCCATATTCGTATTGATCCTTTATCCTACTCTCGTTTCAGCAACTCGATGGGTTCTGCCTATGGTTGAATTCTTGGACCAGTGGGTCCAAAAGATCTTGGACGTCACTATGCCCGAGACCCATACGTGGCAAGAACTGTCCCTAAAATACGGGTGGAAATCCAAAAATCATGGTAATAATCAGACTAACCTTGTTTCAGCTTTTTGTGTGGGAAAATTGATTGATCCCTTCTACCTTTTCTTTGAAATCAGGTCTACCCGCGGGCTTAGTTGATGTTCTCGAGGAGGATGTCTTGGCTAATTCTGCTGAAGCAGCGAAGGCGACGCTCACTTGAACAGGTGTCTCCAAGCCTGCTTCGGGTACAAGTGTTTTGTTTCGGAGTCCCTGGCTGGAGAACAAACAACCCAAAAGAAGGCATTCCTCCACAGCTGGGGGAAATAATAAGAGGGCGAAGACTATTTCCCCCGAGTCATCTCCGGAAGTTGTAATGACTAGCCCTCCTCCTGGTCCGGTCATAGACACCGTGATTATCGAAGATGATGAAGAAGCTAGTGATGAGGGAGCTTCTCTACATAGAAGGCGACGATCCTCATCAACTCAACAGAATGCTCAATCTGTTGAGTTAGTTACACCAACCAAGGATGATGTCTCCCCAGTTGCTGTGCTCGGTACTGCGGGGCTGAGTACTTGGTCCTTGCCATCTTCAATTGACGAGCATCCAAGAACTAGCACCGCGTCTGTCGCGGCTGCTTCTCATCCTTTATCGCTATCACCTTCATCTCCTTCTTCCCTGGATCTTCCATCAGCAACTTCTACATCATCTCCATCGGCCGCACCTGACCAAGAAGAAGGCTCTCCTCTTCCCCAGTCCCTACATCATAGGAATTTGGGGCAAAATTATGTTGCCCCGTTTGAAGATCCGCAACGGAGGAGGAACATTACTCTTTCGGTCTCCTCCGGATGCAACAGTTACTCCGGCCGGTGGAACTTGCTAATTATCCGAAGCCTTTGGCTTCAAAAAAAGATTGGGAAAGGATTCAGGCTCTCTCCAGAGAGTGCTTGTTGAACAACTCCATGCACAGCACTGCAGCGGTACTTTCCTTAATTCCTCTGTTATTTCTTCTATTTTGCCTAAGCATATCCTGCATTTTTCTCTTCTTACTTTTTAGGCCAACTTTCTTGCTTCCGGGGCCTTCAGAAGTTAATTCATGAAAAGGAAGAATTTACCTCCGCACGGGATCAGCTTTTGGCAGAACGAGAGAAAAGTGTCACTCGCCTCTCAGAACTTGAAGCTAAAGCCACTGAAGCCATTGTACTGGAGGCTCATTTGCAGCCAAGCGAACAAATAGGTTGAAGAGGCTAGAGCTAAATAGGTTGAAGCTCATAATGTCGTTCTTCCTGCATCTGACTGTGAGGCTTCCTCCACTGAAAGGTTGACCGATTTAAAGGCGGCCTTGAATTCGAATACTGAAGACCTTGTTGTTGCGGGAGAGAAGGCCAAAATCACAATAAAATATTTAGCCCTATTGTCCGCAATCTTTACATTAGCCTCAAGTCCATTAGATCCGCTCGGAAAAACCCTTTGCCGAAGTAACTCAGCTCAAAGAAGAACCTAAGCATCGAGTGGCTTCCCTCGTTATTGAGGAAACTTACGCCATGTACAACATGAGGAGAAAAACCTTGGAGGAGGCCAAAGCTGGTACCATTGATTTTGATGTTGAAATTGCTAAGTCCCGTGAGCTTGAGTTGACTGCTAAAAATGGTCTCCCGGTGGTTCCCTCAACAGAGCTTGATGCTCCTGGTTCTTCTGGTTCCAGTTTCGAATTTTTGGGAACTGAATAGGAACCGAAAGGTGATGATGTTGAGGGAAATACTGTTGAGGTATCAGCGAATCTACCTACTTCCCCTAGGGGCGCGACACTTCTCTTCCTCCGGGATCCGGAGATGCAACAATTTAGCTTTCTTTTCTTTTTTCAAATTTTGTGACTGTGCCAGTCTGGCACATTATTTTTAATAAAAACATCCTTTTGCTCAAGTAAAATTTGAGTCTTTCTTTTGTTCAGACCTTTATGCAAGTTTTAGGTCTCTGCATTCTCTTCATTTTGCTTAAGAGTTTTGCGCAAGTTAGGTTGTTTGCGTCTTATTATGTGAAACCTTGGGTGTATTTTAAAAATCAATTTGATTCCAGGCATAAGTTCTATCGAAATCAACCCTTTAACATGAGGGTTAAGTGTTTGCACAAGTTTGATTCTTGCATCTTCTTGGCAAGGCTTCGGGTGTTTCCGAAGGCATTTTGATTCCTGGCATAATTTCTTCCGAAATCAACCTTTAACGTGAGGGTTTTTATAAGAGATGGCCCTCTTATATTTACGGTTCTCTTGATGAAGACGCCTCATGTTCATTACGACAAAATTAATTCATCGCTCAAACAAGAAACAAGATAAAAATAAAAGGACTTCATTTTATTCCTTCCATTTTCAAAAAGTACATCGGCATTTTTTATGCTAAAAAGAAATTTCCATTTACTTGTGGCTAACTTGTACAACTTGAATCTACGAGGCTGGCCGCGCAGTCCTTGGTCCCGACAATACAACTATGTTTCTGGTTTCCGTTGTCCGGTCATCATGGCAGTCATTGTTGCCTTATCCTCATATCATTCCCCCTAGTATTGGGATGCGAAGAATGCGAATTGGAACACTGAAAGCTTTGCATATTCAAGGACCCCATTAATGAATTGTTAGACAATTTTATGCTCGGTAACAACAAGCTTCGCTTCCCCTTAGGAATTTATGTTATCGAGTGAAAGACTATCTAACAATCCTTTAATGATTTGCACCTATGAACCGTCAGGTAACCTTTATCCTATAGCAAACTTAACTTCCCAGTGGGAATTTTGCTATAGAGCCAAAGACTATCTAACCGTCCCGGAGTGTCTCTTTGCTTGTGTGACTTGTTATTAAAGGTATTATTGCTGCTGTTGAATCTTTCCTCGTAGTATGCTTTCCATTATTGTCTCGTTAAAAACCTTGCAAGAAGAATTCAATTGGAACATAAACTGAACGAAGGGAAAAAGAGTGCAGCACATACTTTCAGTTCAAGTGATGTTCATCAGTAGTAATATCTTTTGAGGTGTGCCACATTCCACTTGTTGGGCAACTTTTCTCCATCTTGGTTCTCCAATTCATATGAACCTTTTCCGGTGACAGCTGAAACCCGGTAGGGGCCTTCCCATGTTGGACCTAGCTTCCCTGCGTTGAGCTCCCGGGTGTTTTGAGTTTCTTTCCTTAGGACCAAGTCTCCTACTTTAAAATAACGAAGGTTGGATCTTTGATTATAATACCGCTCCATTCTCTGCTTTTGGGCTGCCATTCTTACATACGCTAAGTCCCTATGCTCATCAAGTAGCTCCCTTCATTGTTTGATTCTTCATCTGCTTGAAGCTTCTGCCCCGTACACAAGGGAAACGGAGTTTCTCCTGTGCTCGATTTGGTCGTTGTTCGGTACGCCCATAAAACTCCGGTTAATTCCTCGGGCCACTTACCTTTATCCAATTCCAACCTTTTCTTCAGGTTTTGTATAATCACTTTGTTCTTTGAGTTCGCTTGGCCGTTTGCGCTCGGATGATAGGGTGAAGATGTGATCCTCTTTATTTTTAAATCTTCGAGGAACTTTGTAACTTTTGCACCGATAAATTGTAGTCCATTATTGCATGCTATCTCTTTTGGTATTCTGAACCCGCAAATTATATTTTCCTACAATAAACCCACCATTTTGCGCTCGCCAATATTCTGATAAGGTCCGCTTCCACCTACTTAGAAAAATAGTTAGTCAAAATAAAAAGAAATCTTACGTTTCTGAGGGCCGGCAGCAATGGTCCGATGATGTCCATCCCCCATTTCATGAACGGCCACGGGCACAAAACCGAATGCAACGGTTATGCCGGTTGATGTACCAGTGGTGCGTAGTGTTGACACTTATCATATTTTCGTACGAAGTCTTTAGAATCTTGTTCCAAATTCCCATAAACTAGGGATTAGGGAAGAGGATGAAGTATCAATACGGATATGGAAGAATCCCTAATAAATGAAATATTAAATATTAAACAAGAAGATTACGATTGCGGTTCCACATTTTCGGAAAGGATGAAGTCGTTGCTGAAATGATGTCGTTGGTGGTACTACGACAGTAACGACCCAAGTGGTCGTTTTCAGACCTAGCGCATTGTTCGGTGGTTTGAGGCCATGAGTAGCTTCACTTCAGGTATTATGACTTGCACGTATGGTCAGAATTAGATTTCGGAAAGTTCAGAGTTGATTTGGATGGAAAATTCTAATTTTGGAAGGTTTAAGTTGGAAGAATTGACTATGTTCAGATCATGTTTTTGATGAACGGGGAGCGTTTCGGCGCCTATTATGGTAAGTTGGCATTTTGGAAGGATTTCATAAATTTGGGTTGAAGTGTATTTTAATGATATCGGTGTCCGTTTGGAATTTTGAGTCTAGGAATAGCTCTGTATGGTAATTCTAGTCTCAGGAGTGCATCTGGATGTGGATTTGGAGGTCCGTAGGTCATTTCGGAGTCATTCGGCGAAAGTTGGAAAGTTTAAGGTTTTTGGAAAGTTTGACCAGGAGTGGACTTTTTGATATCAGGGTCGGATTCCGATTCCGGAGGTTGGAGTAGCTCCAAAATGTCGAATGTGACTTGTGTTAATTTGAGGTCAATCGGACTTGGTTTGACAGGTTTCGGCGTCGAATGTAGAAGGTTGAAGTTCTGAAGTTCATTAAGCTTGAATTGGGATGCGATTCATGATTTTGGCAATGTTTGATGTGATTTGAAAGTCCGACTAAGTTCATATTGTGTTTTAAGACTTGTTGGTAGAGTTGGTTGAGGTCTCGGGGGCCTCGGGGTGGTTTCGGGTGGCCGACGGATCAATTTGAAGATTTGTTGTATTGGTGAAGGGCTTGAGTTCTGGTGCAATTGCACCTGCGGAAAAAGGGCCGCAGGTGCGACACCGCAAAAGCGGCAAGGCAAGTGCACGAGCAGACCTTGGTTGGGCAGTGCTAGGACCGTAGATGTGGTTGTTTGGCCGCAGAAGCGGGATTGCACCTGCGGATAGGGGCGACGCAGAAGCGGAGGTTGGCCAAAAGGCCTAGGCCGCAGAAGCGGGCATAAACGCGCACATGCGCAAGTGCATAAGCGATTGAGGACCGTAGAAGCGGAAGCACAAATGCGCTATATGGGGGCAGATGCGAGAACTATTGGGCCGAGCTTGAGCCACACCTGTGATGGGATTTTTGTTGGTGCGGAGCCGCAGGAGCGGCTATCGGACCGCAAGTGCGAAGGTCGGGCTGGGCAGTGTGCTTCTTTATAACGAGGGTTTGGCTCAATTTCGGACCGATTTTGGAGCACTTTTGGAGTGACATATTCATCAACTATAATAAGGTAAGTGCTTTCTTCACCTTGTGAGTTAAAGACATGATTTATATACGGAATTAAGCATGGAAATTTGTAGAAAATGGGATTTTTGGTGGAAAACCTAGAATTTGATATTTTTGGAATTTGACCACGAAATTGGACATGGAATTGAGAATAAATCATATATTTGAGTTCGTAGTGTTATGGGTAATGATTATCTTCAGAAATTTCCGGAATCCGAGCATGTGGGCCCGAGGGTGATTTTATCAAATTTTTTAGCGGAGTTGGAAATTGTTATAAATTGATTTATAATGAGTATTAGAGTATGTATCTATGGATTTGCACATTGATTGACTATTTTGGAGCGATGGGCATCGGTTTGAGGTGTTAGAGAGGCTTTGGAGTCAGTTATGGAACTTCAGAGTGAGGTAAGTCTCCTGTCTAACTCTGTGAGGGGGAAACTACCCTTAAGTGATATATTTTATATGTGCAACTTGTTGCGGAGACTACGTACGCACTAGGTGACGAGAGTCTGTACGTAGTTAGATTCATGTTATTGTCCGGGTAGACTTAGGTTCACACCATATTGTACTTGTACTATAGGGATTATCCTTGATCGTTTAATTCTTTTATTTCGCATTACGACTTGAGACTAGACATGCGTAGAGTGATAGACTTGCTATTGTAGAGGGTTTCACGAGTTTCATGATTTTCCACAGAATAATGGTGTTCCTCTTAAGGCTTTCCCACGCGTTATGCGTTTTCATCGAACGATTTTCCTTAAAAATTATAACTCATATGTTTATTTGTGAGTGGGGGTCCAGGACCCGTTTAAGCTTCTTATTCTAATGGGATCAGGGCGTTCGTCTCGGTAGGATTTATGTGCCATAATCTCATGGGAGCAGGTCGTTCGCCTCGGAAATTTAGTAAATGCATCTATGATTCGTGTCGTTCGACCCTATGCAGTGCACAAATTATGATGGGATCGGGTCGTACCCCTCGGCATTTCTATAAAATATCCTCATGGAATCGTGTGGAATGTTTGGCAAGAAGCCAGGGTATCTGTGAGTTTTTCCCTGGTTCGAATTATAATAACCTATTTGGTGAGGTCCATTATATATATATATATATATATATATATATATATATATATAATTTGCTAATTGAGAGCTTGAGTTTATTGTAAGGAGGAGAATCGTACCACATATTTACACTTGTTTATTTCATTGATTTACTCTGCCTCATATTTGTTCACCCCCTTACTGTACTTGATATTATTGGACCACTAGTGAGTGTCGATGTCGTCCTCTCGTCACTACTCCTCCGGAGTTAGGCTAGATACTTACTGGGTACACGTTGATTTACGTACTCATACTACACTTGCTACACATTTTTGTGCAGGTACATTTATGTCTAGTGGTCCTTTAGGCGTGGAGGCGCGGCTGATGCGGCGACTGGACTTGCCGCGAGCTGCATTTCATGTTACGATCCGCAGCCAGCAGGAACTCTCTCAGAGTTATTTATATTTCCCTGTCTAATTTGTATTCCGTACAGATGCTGTATTTTATTTTATTTCCTAATTGATACTCATGCACTTATGAACCGGGTTTTGGGGTGCTTACGGATTATTCATTAATGTAGCTGTGAAAACATTTTTATTCACTTGTAAATCCCATTGTGTACTATGTAATGAAAGTAAACTATGATTTCCAATACTAAATTGAGTAACTAAGCAATCATTTATTATTGGCTTGCCTGACATCGGTGTTAGGCGCCATCACGACCTTTAATGGATTTTGGGTCGTGACAGCATGGTATAGAGCACTAGGTTCACTTAGATCTTACGATTCATGGGCAAGTCTAGTACAGTCTTGCAGATCAGTACAGAGACATCTGTACTTATCTTCGAGCGGCTACAAGGCTGTTGGGAGCACTTCCCTTCTTGATTCCTCTTCTTGTGATTTGATTTCCTTTGAGGCTTATGCCTTTATTTCTTTCCTATTCAATCTTATGCGACGCAAAGAGCTTGTTATCAATTGGGAATCGAGGAATTGTAATGGTACTACAGATGTGGTGCAGGATATTTCGCCATGCGTATTTGATTGGGCTAATGTCATCGCATTGCAGAAGGATGTTCTGTCATTTCAACTCAGTAGCTGTATTTTTGATGGTTTGGAGGCTATGCATAGGTTGCTACGATGTTCAGGAAATGTTATCGCACAGCATTGATGTAATGGTAAGATGCTTGTCTATGTGTCGGGGCAGGAATGACTTGATAAAAGGGTTTCTCAATTCACGGCTTAGAGGTTCAACATTTAGTCCCAGTAGAGGAAAGGAAATGGGACTATGAATGTTCAAGTATGGGTTGATGGAGTAACAAGACTTGGTGTTTTCGAGCGTGGTAGAATTTTCATTTGTGAGGTGGTGTCATTGTCCTTTTTGAATGCGTTAAGTTCACCGGTGTTATGGTCTTCTTCAATTCTCCTTCGGGGCAGGGTATTGTGAAAGGGTGCCGGGAAGCGGCTGTCAGAGATCGTAGTGTGTAGTGGTTCAAAATCGAATGGGTATTTCTAATATTGATGGCTCGATATGGATGATATTCTAGGAGTTTTAGAGTTAATAGCAATTCACTGGTTCCGGTGCTACAGGTATGGATTTGATTTAAGGCAACAATTGGGCAGTGAAGAAGGAGGAAGGACATGTGGGAGGTGTCTTACGGTGGTTAAATTTCTAGAAGGCCAAGTGTGAGAGGCAGAAGGCGGGTAATTTCTTAAGGAAGAGGGTTTACCGAAGTGGGAGAGTGGTAGAGTAGCATATGGATTATGTCGTAGTATATCCACACGCCTTGAGGAAAGTTTACAGAAATTTGGGAATTCATGATGGGCAATGACTAGTTCCACAGATTTTATTTGGATGCAATATGACTTCGAGTTTGGGATGTATTGTTGCACACTTTCAGCTGATATCAATGGAGAAGAAGGAATTTCGGTGGGTCCCGGGGTTATGTAATTGTAGCTTCAAGCTAAGTGGGAGAGCCTCAGCATTTATGATTGGATTGTGTGGTTGTCTACTCGTGCGGTTCCTGGTTATCGGTGTATTGGTGGGATTATTACGACTAAGGAAAGTAAAAAATTAAGTGTAATTCGAGCAAGGGATTTGAAGAATGTGTTCTATATATGGACTTATCAGTTCGTGTTCAGATTTTGGGAAGACTCAGAGTTATGCTTAGTGTAGATGTAATGTACAAGGAAAGTAATTCAGTTGGGTGCTTCTTTGAGGGGGTGTTCATGTGCTAGCAGGGCCATGGAGTTTGATTATTATTCAGGAACAAGTCAAAGTGGGTGACTCCCAACAACGGTCCAAGCGGGTTCAAAAATAAAATTAAGGTGCAGTGCCTGAAAATTTGGAGTTCGTGGTGCGGTTAAGTATCGAGCTTTTGCAGTGGATTATGAAAGGGACTTGGAGTGTTCTATGGTATCATCGGTCTGTGGTGTATCATTGGAGGGATGGGAGGAATGACTTCGGATTCATAGAGGAATTATCATAATGGGTGTATCGGTTGAAGATGCGCATGTGCGTACAAGGAAAGGTATGAGATAGTTCATGGGTATTGAGACAACGGGGTCACTCCGGATGAGTGCGGATTGAGTTTGTTGTATATTTAATAGAGATATTATTATTTCTAAGGCAAGTCCAGAATAAATTAGAAGAAGTCAGATCGGCTAGCAACGGTTGAATCGGCATGATGGTGGCAGTGATCAGTTCCTTCGGCGTGTTAAGTTCTACATGTGATTTGTGGTGGTACGTGCGAGGCTTGACAGTCACCCTAATTTGATTCGTTTGGGAAGTATTTGATTCTAATGGCTTTGTTGTGTAAATGGATCCCAGAAGAGTTATGGTGGCTTAGATGAGGACTTGAGGTTTGTATTTTCTGCGGTTATGGGAATTCAGTCGTGTGTTACATCGGTCCTCCTGAAATGAGTTAAGTGCAAGGTTCCTATATGATGGAGTGTTTATTCTAGTAGTGGTTCAGGAGTTATCGTGAAATTCTTGTACTCTCGAGTATTGGCATGTAGGTGCAGTGAGCGGCACGGGAATTTGAAATTGAGGATCAAGGTTGCGGTTCGGTGTTGACAAGAATGTCAAGAGCTCAGATGAGCAGGAAAGAATTCAAATGTTTAGAGTAAGCTGGTATTGTGTTTAGCGTCACCTGAGATCGGTGTCCTATGTAAGAGGCTTTGTGTACAAATTTTCGGATTCTTGATTCGCTTTACAGCATTGCATGGTCGATGGTATGGATGTGCAGACTTTATTACCTGGTGCGGAGGGGTCTTGGGAGCGCATCCCACGAGAAGATTGTATAAGTGTGGCATGTAGTCACTTGATTGATTAAATATTAAAACCAAGTATGGAGATTATGTTACTATCGCTAATGTGAGAGTTTAGGCCTGGAAGGCGCCCTAACCATTTGGTTGTGAACGGTGGAAGTTTGTTTCGAAATTTATGGTTGCTCTTATATTTCAGGGAAAAAGGTTACCGTGGACCCTTGAAAGGTTATTATCCCAGTACGGTACGATCCGAATTGGCTTGAGGTCCATGGATAGATCTAAACGTGAATGTGTGCTCTATACCGGCCGGATGTGTTCTTTTCGGGTTGTGCCATGTGGGTTATGAGACGGCTTGGTTATTCGCACATGTTTTGTGGTCCCATGTAGCTTGAGTTCTATATGAGCAGTATGGCTCTTGAGATGCAGGTCATTTATTGCACCTTAGTCGTGCTTGATTTTCATAACGTATGGCGCTATCTGTCTCCCCAGGGATGGTATTATGCACTTGGCGTGCTTGTGGTCGACATTCGGGCATTTTATAGGTATGAGAATTCTAGCTCGGTAAGTGTTTCCTTATAGATTATTATGTGTGGATCGGGTGGCACGCCGCCATGGGTACATTGTTTGGATCAGGTGGCACGCTGCCACGAGTATCATGGTTGGATCGGGTTGCACGCCGCAATGGTATCATGTGTGGATCGGGTTGCACGCCGCAGCATTGTGATGTTGAGTACAGTTCCCCAACATCTATTCTTGTGTGTTCACATTTTCTGAGGAAGGTTCATAACATGTTTTCGGTTTCTTAATTAGTTACAGGGGTTGAATAGATCTTTCCAGAGCTCGTTTTCCCTATGTATCATATTCAAGTTTGTAGCTTGTTGGCGCATTGTGGAATCATGTGAGACCTCGGTCAATGTTTGAGACGGCTTATTGCCGAGAAACTTGTACTGGGTGAGACGAGATTATTGGACCCGGGATCAGTGCTATTGGATTTATATAAGGCATGTTAAAGAGTAAATATCGTTATTCAGTCCAAAATGAGGTAATGGTTCTTTTCAGGAGGAGAGACTCCATAAATTTTGATTCGGCAGGTAGTTATGAGTTTCTACACATCTCTTTCGTCGTGGCAATGTTGCAAGAGTTGAAGCAGGACTTATATGCGTCATGAGATGTGTTGTGGGCATTAGATTCGAGGTATTTCGATTATTGTGGCCAGGGGGTGTTATTATGTTCATGTGAATTATGCGGTGCATGGTGTGAATTCAGTAAAGATATACAATCATGATTTGGTATAGGGTATAGTGACTGATACAGTGTTTGTATGCTGGAAGCAGACCTGGGAGGATTTTGGATGTTGGAATTTGGTTCTAAGGCTTACTTGATTAAATGAAAAGGGGGGGATCTTCAGATTGGCTCAAGATAATGTGCTCAACTAGGTTGTGGTAGCATGGGTAGGTGCACAAGGTGTTAAACAGTGATTTCAGACAACTTCAGAGCAGTTCTTAGCACGTTCGAGGACGAACGTATGTTTAACTGGGAGAGAATGTAATGACCCGACCCGTCGTTTTGATCCCTACAATGTCGTTCGGTGGTTTGAGGCCATGAGTAGCTTCACTTCTGGAATTATTACTTGCACGTATAATCGGAATTGGATTTCGGGAAATTCAAAGTTGATTTGGATAGAAAATTCTAATTTTGGAAGCTTTAAGTTGGAAGAATTGACTAAGGTTTGACTCTTGAGTAAATGACCTCGAAATAGGGATTTAAAGGTTCCGACAGGTTCGTATAATTATTTTAGACTTGGGAGTATGTGCGGATCGGGTTTTGGATGACCCGGGAGCATTTTGGCGCCTATTGTGGAAAGTTGGCATTTTGGAAGGATTTCATAAATTTGGGTTGAAGTGTATTTTAATGCTATCGCTATCCGTTTGGAATTTCGAGTTTGGGAATAGCTCCATATTGTGATTCTAGCCTTAGGAGCGCGTCCGGATGTGGATTTGGAGGTCTGCAGGTCATTTCAGAGTCATTTGGCGAAAGTTGGAAAGTTGAAGGTTTTTGGAAAGTTTGACGGGAAGTGAACTTTTTGATAACGGGGTTGGATTCCGATTCCAGAAGTTGGAGTTAGGTCCGATATGCCGAATGTGACTTGTGTGCAAAATTTGAGGTCAATCGGACTTGATTTGATAGGTTTCGATGTCAAATGTAGAAGGTTGAAGTTCTCAACTTCATTAAGCTGAATTGGGATGCGATTCATGGTTTTGGCATTGTTTGATGTGATTTTAAGGTTCGACTAAGTTCATATTGTGTTTTAAGACTTGTTGGTAGAGTTGGTTGAGGTCCTGGGGGCCTCGGGGTGGTTTCGGATGGCCAACTGATCAATTTGAAGATTTGTTGTATTGCTGAAGGGCCTGAGTTCTGGTGCAATCTCACCTACGGAAAAAGGGCAACATGTGCGACGCCCCAAAAGCGGCAAAGAAAATGCACGAGCGGACCCTAGTTGGGCAGTGCTAGGACCGCAGATGCGGTCGTTTGGAAGTAGAAGCGGGACCACACCTACGGATAGGGACGATGAAGAAGTGGAGGTTGGCCAAAAGGCGTTGGCCGCAGAAGCGGGCATAAACGCGCACGTGCGCGAGCGCAGAAGCACTTAAGAACCGCAGAAGCGGAAGCGCAGATGCGCTACATGGAGCACAAATACGGGATCTGTTGGCCGAGCTGGAGCCGCAGGAGCAGCTATCGAACCGCAGGTGCGAAGGTCGGGCTTGGCAGAGTGCTTCTTCAAAATGAGGGTTTGGCTCAATTTCACTTCATTCCGTCCATGGGAGCCGATTTTGGAGCACTTTTGGAGTTCCATCTTCATCAACTATAATGGGGTAAGTGCGCTCTTCACCTTGTGAGTTAAATACATGATTTATATACGGATTTAAGCATGGAATTATGTAGAAAATGGGATTTTTGGTGGAAAACCAAGAATTTGGAATTTTTGGAATTTGACCACAAAATTGGACATGGAATTGAGAATAAATCATATATTTGAGTTCGTAGTGTTATGGGTAATGATTATCTTTAGAAATTTGCGAAATCCGGGCATGTAGGCCCGAGGGTGATTTTATCAAAATTTTTAGTAGAGTTGGAAATTGTTATAAATTGATTTATAATGAGTATTAGAGTATGTATCTATGTATTTGCACATTTATTGACTATTTTGGAGAGATGGGCATCGGTTTGAGGTGTTAGAGAGGCTTTGGAGCCGGTTATGAAACTTCAAAGCGAGGTAAGTCTCCTGTCTAACTCTGTGAGGGGGAAACTACCCCTAGGTGATATATTTAATATGTGCAACTTATTGCGGAGATTACGTACGCACGAGGTGATGAGATTCTCTACGTACGCACGAGGTGACGAGAGTTTGTACGTAGTTAGACCACTAGTGGGTTTCGATGTCGTCCCCTTGTCACTACTCCTCCGGGGTTAGGCTAGATACTTACTGGGTACACATTGATTTATGTACTCATACTACACTTGCTGCATATTTTTGTGCAGGTACATTAATGTCTGTGGTCCTTTAGGCACGGAGGCGCGGATGATGCGGGAACTTGCCGCGAGCTGCAATTCATGTTACGATCCGCAGCCAGCAGAGTCTCTCTCAGTGTTATTTATATTTTTATCTAATTTGTATTCCGGACAGATGCTGTATTTTATTTTATTTCCTAGTTGATGCTCATGCACTTGTGACATCGGGTTTTGGGGGTGCTTACGATTATTCATTAATGTAGTTGCAATATTTTTATTCACTTGTAAATCCCATTTTGTACTATGTAATTAAAGAAAACTATGATTTCCAATACTAAAATGAGTAATTAAGGCAATCATTTATTATTGGCTTGCCTGACAGCGGTGTTAGGCGCCATCACGACCTTTAATAGATTTTGGATCGTGACAACAATGAATCGTTCCAACCACTACGGTCGTTGTCATTATCCATGCTAGATAACAGGGCATGGTGGCCGCGTTTGCTGAAATTTATCATTCCCTCACGAAAGATTTTTGGGAATAGAGATTCATCACATGATCTAAATATAGATCGTCTCCCATCCCCTGGCACAGGTACCGAGGACAAGCAATCATCCTCCACATAGAAAGACTTACTTCTGCCAAACACACTTGGCAGCGGAGGCAGAACTCCGCAATAGTGGAGTCAAGCTCTCCACTTAAAGAGAACTCACCCAAAGTAAAGGGATACGTGTAAAAATATGTAAAATCCTCCTTGGGAATGGTCGCTCACTCTGTTAGATTGGAAGAAACAATGTCCAAATCATGGCAGCGACAGTCTTTCTTCACAACAGGAATACTGGAAGGACAAATGGAAGAAGGGTATCTGCTAACAACCCACGTGCGAGGGAGAGCCGAAAGGAATTTCTCTTCGAAGTCATTTGTTGTAACAAAACTTCTATGAATGATAGAATCCACCATTGGAGGAGCAACTTCTTCAGCTTTGCTCTTTCCTTTTGAAGAGCTAACGTTGTTTGAAGAAGAAGCCATTTGGATAAAAGAAAATATTTTTCGTTCGAAGGGAGTTGCAGAAAGGTTAATAAACAGCAAGGAAGATTTCAAAAAGTTAGGAAATTTATGGAGTATAAGTGTAGAATATTGATGCGTATAAGTAAAAGTTTTGGCGGCTAAATTCATGGCCATGATTACCTCGATAACCGGCAAAAGCTATGTTGAATCGTGGGATGACGCGTGTTGGGGGCATTAAATGCGTAGAGATGTGCGTCTAATCAACCGTCAGAATACTTCAGAAGGAATCATTAGCAATTCCCGCCAAAAGAGTTTTTCTACCAACTTCCCGGTGACAAAAAGTTATGTCACCGAAAAGCAGGGGGACTATCTGTATAAGGTAAAATATACAATGCCATGTGGCCGCCCAAAAGAGGGACACGTGGAACCTAAGATGGGGGATAGCCAGAATCGATGGCAATTGTCTTGACTGTCACTGGAAAGAATAATGCTCATAAGGATGCAATAGATACTCTTCACCGGGTAGCATTCAATGGAGAATATTCCAAAATATTAAGCATGTTGCCTGTTACAAGAAATTTGGCATTTATGTTCACCGTTCCATCTTCATCAATGGCCCAAATAATTTTTATTTTTGGTTCAAAAGATAAATATTTATATTATATTAAGGGGGATGAGTACCAGGAGCATGTAAACACAAAAAGGTTGAGCTAAGGGGTTAACCACTTACTTGGTCATTACATAGGGGGTTCGGTGGTAATTAAAGCTACTATTAGTTGTTCCCGTGTCACGAGAGATACAAAAAGATGCTCCAAGGGGACGTTGCAAACTGAGTGACTATTGTAAGGCTTTTGAGGGAACCCTTCTGACAAAAAGTGTGCCTAAGCGATCGTCTTCCAAAGCTCTTTGGATAAAAGGTGGAGGATGTACAAAATCAGTGATGACGGTTGTGGGGTCCATGTTGCATCTACACTTTGCTAATAGATCTGCTACTTAGTTTTGCTCCCTGTAAGATGAAAGAATAGTAGGATCATCCAGTATCGCAAGGAGAAACCTGCAATAATTTATGATGTTAGCATATAAAGGGAGGGAGGTATGTAAAATTGTAGTAATTGCTTGGGCATCAAGGTTTATTTCAACAGTTTATAGCCACGATTAATATCTAATTGCGATCCATTATAAATTTCTCGTAATTCAGTTTTCACACTTCCATGAGAAATGTGGGGCCCCACAAAACTGTAAGCCAATTTCGAGCGGAGTCACGTATAACACCTCCCAGCCCACCCTGCAGTATCTAGGGGTATCGAACCATCAGTATTTAGTTTGAAAGGTGTAATGGTAGGTGGGTCCCATTTAAGGTGTAGAAGCATGCGACTGGGCGAGTGAGTTGGCATTCCTACTAGGTATAAAAATTATGTTACCAATTTATGATATGGGGTGAGGGGAGCGGTTTGTGGGCGGAGCGAAAGACAATAGAGTTTCGAGTGAGCCATATATTCCATAGATAGAAGGGTATGAGGATGAAGTTGGGGATATTAAGGGGATGGGGAATATGTGTATGCAAGATAGTTGTTTTAGGCATTCGTGTGGATTAATTTCAAATGTAAGAAGTTCAACAATTATCGGAAGCATGTGGAAAATCAGACCAAATGTGTGTGAATGTCGGGCATTCTATAAGGAGATGGTGGATTGTTTCTGTAGTAGTGTGACAGTGGACAAAAGTGGCATTATTGAGAATGCCAATGCAGTGGCAGTATGCCACTGTGGCCAAGCATTGGTGGCCGCAAAGCCATAGGAAATGTCTGATTATTGGAGGTAACCTTAATTTCCAAATCCATGGAAGCAGTGAGTTGTGGTTGTAGGTAGTAAGTGATGCTAAAGTGATTTGGTAGTAAATTTCCCATGGGGTGTAAGGGTCCAGGCGTAGAAATCAGGGGATGAGGTATAAGAGGGAAGATGAACATTTAGAATATGTTGGAGGATTGAGGTTGGTAGTTCAAAGGAGAATGAGACGAAATCCCAGTGGCCGTTAGAGAGATATATAGAGATGGTATTGCTAGATACATGTTGGGGTAGGGGTCCTATAAGGGAATAACGAAGAGGTTTGGTAGTAGGTAGCAATTTATCATGTCGAAAGTTGATAAGGGTTCCATTTCCAATTGACCATTGTATTCCTTGTTGGCAGAGATGCCACCCAAAAATCAAATTTTCCCAAATGAAGGAACCGGATGTGGTAATATGCTTGCGGCGGTAGAAATATTTATAAAAGAGTACGGTGGCCCACAACGAATGAGGTTATTTGAGGAGTCGCCAAGTTTGATTGGCAATTAGCGACTTATTTTTTAGGTGAATTTGTTGAATTCCTAGTTCGCCCTGAGGTTTTGGGGTGGTAAAGATTTTCCATTTTAAAAGACGAACTTTTTTATTATTTGGAGTAGTACCCCACAGGAAATTGCGTTGAACGCATTCTAATTGATTGATAATATAATGTGGAAGTTTATGTATTACATGACCTGATTGGGTAAATTATTGAGGGAGGAATTGATAAGCATGGTACGTCTGCCATATTGGGAAAATGGTTTTCCAGCCCGCAAGCTTGGTTTTAAAGTTGTCGATAAGGAACTGAAAGTCGCGTTTGGAGGGACGTGAGGTGAAGAGGGGAAAGCCGAGGTATTTTCCAAAGGAAGTACCTTCGTGTATTTGTGAAGAAGAAAGAATAAACTGCTTATCCTGAGGAGATCAATTTTTCGAGAAAAAAATCTTGGATTTTTGTAAATTTATCTTCTAACCTGAAGCTTGATTAAAATCATTAAGGATATCAATGATAGCATGGAAACAGGATGCAGAGATGGTGGAGGTAAGAATGATGCCATCAGCGAAGAATAAATGGAATAATGGTGGTCCATTATGCGATAAATAGATAGGTCTCCAGAGTTGGTAATCAACGGATAGCTCTATCTTCCGGGTGAGAATTTCCATACACAATATAAATAAGTAGGGAGAGAGTGGGTCTCCCTGGCGAAGTCCACGTGATGGGTAAAAAAGAGAAGTTCTTGAACCGTTGATGAGGATTGATAGGGAGGTAGTGGTGATACAATACATGATTAACTTGATGAGTGGTGATGGAAAGTTAAAGAATTGAAGAGCCTGACGAACAAAAGAACATTCTATATGATTAAAGGCCTTTTCGAGATCTAATTTCAGGTTCATGTAACTAGTTTTTCCTTTTTTGCATTTGAAGTGGGAAAGTATTCCTTGGACAATGATGGCGATATCTGCTGCTCTATGGTTCGGTTGAAATATGGATTGCATAGGGATAATAATTGAGGACATTAGAGGCTTAATGCGCTAAACAATTGTTTTAGTGATAATTTTATAGATAGTTGAACATAGGCCAATCGGTCGAAATTGAGTAATCATGGAGGCATTGCGAACTTTGGGAATTAAGAAAATATATGTTTGATTAATAGAAGTAGGAATTTCGTGGTCTTGAAATGTTGGTAAAAGTAAGGGTGAAGGCCATTAGAGCCAGGTGCTTTGTAGGGTTTAAAGGACTTGACGATGGAGATGATTTCTAGGTCGGCGACAGGTATTATAAGATTCGAGCTTTCGGTTGGAGTAAAGGTGAGGGAGTGGAAAAAGTGTGGGAAATTGAGGAGAGAATAGAGTCAGTGGTAAAGAGCTGGGCGAAATAAGTAAGAATGGTATTTTGTATCTGGGTATCCTCAAAAAACCAGTTGCCTGCGCCATCTTTTAAGGTTGTAATATAGTTTCGGCGGCGGCGTTGTAAGGTGGATAAATGAAAGAATTTTGTATTAGCATCTACGTCTTGTAACCACTAGACACGGGATTTAAGTTTCCAAAATTCTTCTTCTAAGTGAATGATGTCATTAAAATCTTTCAAAGAGAGACTTTAAGGTTTTGGAGAAAGGAACTGGTAAAATAATTCAGGGATAATTGGATACCTTCTAGTCGAGCTAGTGAATGTCTTTTTTTATGAAAAATATTACCAAAGGAGGCTCTATTCCAGCTTTGGACATTATGTTGGAAATGCTTTATAGCTTCCGCCAATGAGGGGGAAGGATGCCAGCTGTCACGGAGTACGTTGATAAAATCGGGATGAGAGGTCCACATAGTTTCAAAACAAAAAATGCGTGATTTAGCGAGTTTAGAACTATGGAGAGTAATGATTGCGTCCAGTTGCACACCTCAAAATAAGTATGAAACAACAATTTGCAATTATATAAATCCAACTTGTCATGACCCAAATAGGTGGGCCGTGACGGGCACCCAGTACCTTCCTCAACCGAGTACCAATATATCATATCATACTATCATAGATAACTGAGTTGGAAGGCTGCCGTGAGATAAGTAAAATACAACGTGAGAAACCAACTTATACATAAGACATACGGGCCTACAAGACCAAATATCGACTCGTATACTGAACATAGGCCGACAAGGCCATACAATCTTTTACGTACATGACATCTATCTACAAGCCTCTAAGAATACATAATTTTCATAAAGGTCGGGAAAGAGTCCCGACATACCAAATAATACACGTCAAAATCATATTAATCAAACGAACAACTCTGAAGCAAATGAAGCGCACCAACATCTTCCGCTGAGCTGATAACCTACTTGGAGGGCTCTCGATCTGTCTATCGGGACCTGCGGGCATGAAACGCAGCATCCCCAAGAAAAAGGGACGTCAGTACGAATAATGTACTGAGTATGTAAGGCACATAAATAAATACATAACAGACATGGAAGAAATATAGAGTAAATGACTCAACCTGTAAGTCTGGATAACTCTGCAAATCATGAAATACTTATAGTGTCATGCATATGCGTATGACTGTCATGTCGTGCATAGGTACATGTTTCATTACATCATCAGGCCTTTGAGGGCATCCCATCATATCATATCGGCCCCTGTGGGGAAAAAATCTTTAATGTATACCAGTTGATCAGGTGGTGGTGCGTACATAATGTCATAACCTTTCCCATATCCCATATACATATATATATACGCGTATATAACATCATCTGGTCATGGTTCAATGTGCACGTATAAATGCATGAAATGCATATGAAATACGTTAATAAAATCTCTCGGTACGTCATAAGGTCATTATGCCTCTAATTAATATCATGAAATAAACGTTACCAACTTACGTATTTCTGAGACCCATGAACAGATGATAGATAATATGACACGTGGAAGAATAAGAATATGCACATCTTTAGCATTTCTACGAATAGAGTATTTTATGGAAGTTGTGCATTTTCTCGTTTCGTTCGTATATATAGATCATGCCAAAAAGAAAGAAGAGATAGCCTTAACATACCTAGAGTAGGGAAAAATTCGTGTGATATTCTTGTAAAAGGTTACACTGTACTCCTTTAAAACTGCAAATTTCTACGTTGCAAATAATTTCTTTGGATTCCTATTTGTTGCAAGAACTCACGTTCTTTTTATGGGAAATTGGTAAGGAATTACATTGAACCTCACATCTGATTGTAAAATTTTGAGAATGAATTTTTTGGAAGCTTACTGCATTGAGTAATATAACGCTTTCGTTGAAAGCTTACAAGATTGAAAGCTTTCGTTGAAAGGAGCTACAAACTTTCGAAAGCTTACTGGATTGAAAGCTTTCGTTGAAAGCTTACTAGATCATTTCTTTTTAAATGTTTGAATTTAGGAAAAGGGTTATATGACTTAGATGAAGCAACTTCAAGTCTTGATGATTATTTATCCAAATTACACAAAACTTTCAAAGTCTTACACGTAATGCCCACATTGTCTTATATACATCACTTTAAATGGCCTCCTAGACTATTATGACTAAGATTCATTTGTACAATATGTGGCTTGTTTCCACGTTCTCACCTTAATACTTATCAAAAAAATTTAATTAATTTAATTAGGTAATATCCCGTTACCTGGTAATTAACCAATTACCCGCATAATTAAGAATTGCCTCAAATTACTTAACATTCTAATTATTTTTAATACACTTTATACATCCTACTATTGTGGTCATATGGTACCTTTTATGGTACTAGTCCGTAAATATCAGGGTATTATAGCTTGGACTGTATTTTATCCCAAATTACCAAACTTCGATGAAAATTCATTTCCTTTGACTTATTTCCCCTCCCACCTTCACGAACTTACTCATCACTTGTTTAAAATAACATAATCCTTATAATCTCAAAATAATTTTTTCCTTGGAATGATGTCAATTACCTTACGATAAATTCAACGTACAATACTATAGGGTGTAACATCATCATAATTTAATACTGCGAAGCGTAACATCATCGTAATATTGTGGGGCGTAACATCATTCTCCCCTTTGGAAAATTCGTCCTCGAATGTTGGCTGATGATATTATCATTTTCATAACTTATAGCTTTTGTGAATAGCTTAATACTCTCCTTTCCATTTAGGCTTCTTACCCATGCCATGATTTGTGATCGAATTCCTTCCAATCTCGTAATTGTTGCTACCTTCTATCATGCAGTCTCGACAATACTGACCTTGTGCCTATGCGACTCTTCTCTCCTTTTTCCTCTAGATTTTAGCCAATCTCTAGGCCTTACTTTGTAAACATATACAAGGCTTAATAGGATGCCTCTTTGGGCATCTATCGGTGTACTGAAGTTCTTCGTTCGATATTTTGTCGAATTTACGAATATTGCTATATATTATTTTATAGACCCAGTTATCCATTCGTATGACTTTACTGCATCTAGGTAGGTCATACTATATCATAACTCTTACTTCATTTTATTGTTACTGAGGTCTGCTACCAAATGATGGGTTACTTTCGTTGCTTATCTCATATGTATAAATCTAAGTCCTTTAATTCTTCCTCAATACTATTCATCTTAAGAATGATGGCCTAATCTCATCTCATACTTTGTGACTTTTGTCCATACGTTGTGGATTCACCTCAATATTGATCTACAATATACCACTGATAGCTTGAAACTTCTTATGTAATACCTTGCCACTATGGCTTACGTCTCATCATGGAACATTTGAAACGATTTTTCTTGATCCACCTAGGGGCGATACGACACTATAATTCCATAATCGTATTTCATAGAATCCCAATGTGATTCACCTTACGTGGGTAAACTAATCCCACGCAATTCATGAATCCCTTCTTCAAATTATTACTCGATCAAAGGCCCAAACGTCATCCTTTATCTACCACAATTATATCCTTATTCTACTATTAAGGAAACGTTCCATCTATTTTCAAATGTTACTTATGATGAGTAACTCTTTTGAGTTCATTCAGGCTCTATTGATCTTTCTATAACTTTGAGAAATCAACATATCTCTTGTTTTCACGGGCTCAATCCCGAGAACTTATCCGTTTCTCGTCACCATCTCATTCGCTCTTTCTTGTCCTTATTCCTGTCTTCCTAAAACCTTGTTTCTTTACCATACTTCAGCTTGCGTCCTACATATATTTATTTATACTACTCGCAACCTTCCTTCAACTCGCTTGCATCATAAATTTCCTTATGTTTTTTCTAGAACATCGAGACATCACATCGTCTCCAACTCTTCTTTCACTCTCTAATTAGACCTTTTGGTACTTAGAAACCATAGGCTGGAAGGTATGCCACTGACGACGCTGCTATCATTCATGGATACTGTATCCCCGCGCTTCTAGCCCCTGTTCCGCAGTATGGACTATTCATAACCTTCTGTATTTGATTATCTTGTATGTTGTTCACCTTTTCCTTACTTACATTAAAATATTACCTCACATTCTTCTATCTCTTTCATAATCTCCCTTCCACATAGGCATAATTTATCTCCACAACCTGAAGCTCTATTATAATATTTTCACCTTTGGTGCATACACAATTCGGTGGGAGCTTCATACTGACTTCTTATGAGGCTGGTATTCTTCAGTTGGTTTCATCATAGAGCCGTTAGAAAATATGGCTACTATACTATCTTGGTTATACCTCTGCTACTTAAGAGTGATCCTAAGGTCTCTAATTCTCTTGGTCCCTCCTGTTTTACTTAGTCGATGTAACTCTTTAGTTTCCCCTTCTTTCTGATCAGCCTTTATGTAGGCTTAAGCTATCTTCCGATCTGCGGTTCATGGTGTTAGTTATTACTTTTAGCCTTTCATGGTGCTATGGAATCTCCATGATACAATCCTTTAGCAATTCAATCCTTTGTCTATAACCTGGACTTACTTATTTCTTTTTAACTTATACCAAAGTCTTCTACGGCTGTATGATTTTCATATCCCGAAATCTCAGGTGCATTCATAATGTAATTATCTCTGGATCATTGATCGAATAATTCCTTTCGTTCCTTATTAGCTTTCTTTAATGTAAGCTATTACTTTTCCTGGTCTTTTTGCCCCCTTGTTGCGTGCATACTTAGCTTATCTTAGTTCCCACGCATGCGAGAGTTTTTGTGCAGATCATATGATCTCGAATATTACTTTTCATTTTACTTCCCGTTCATTAACCACGGTAGGTGAAACTTTCCTTTGGAGTGCTTACAATGTTGTTGTGAGACGGTTGTTACACGACCATTTCCTCTTTAGGTGGTTGTGCTTAGGTTGAAACCTTTTTCCTTATTTCCTCAGCTAGTATTTCGTTGTAGTACCTAGGGAGAACCCTTGACTCTTGTAAAGCTGTGAGCTTATTACGGACCTTTTGATGTCCTTCCTTGCCTATAATTATTTGTAGTTACTTATCTCCATGCCCTTGTGTTTGTAGGGTTGCTTCTGAATTAGTATTTTTAAATTTCTTCCCAGTGACACTTTCTTTTATCTCTGTAACACTCATATGGTACCTTTAACTACCCCAACTCATATCTAAATATTTCTCAATGATCACGATGTTATAACTGTGAGGCTGAATTCACTATATTGGGTTTTACTATGTTTATCCTGCACGATCTGCTGACTCATCTTTAATTTCCTGTTTAGCCATAACTAGGCTCTTCCCGAACCAATAACTAACTACTCGTTGGCCCATTATCATATTAATGTTTCATGTAATCTTTCTTGGGTTATTTCCTTTATCTTAACTTACGTCTCGCACTGACTCCTTATCTATCAATAACATCTCGCACAGGGACCCTTACTTTCTTTCCTTGACGCCGTGCTTGCATAATGTTCTGGAATCGTAACATATCTGTAGGATTTGAATAAATGCAATCTCATCCCTTTCATTTTTATCGCATTCTTCCTTTACTATTCCATAGTTACTAGAACCACTAAATTCTGACTTAGTGTCACATCACTCCATATTCCCCCCTTTGGGGAGCACTAAGATTTAGTGCTACGATGATCTACGTATAGATGTTTTACTTCTTCATCTTTGGCATCTTTTCACATGGTCGATGAACCTTAATCACCTCGCGGTAATTCTTTTGTACCAAGGATAACAAAATTCCTTACTCGCGAGGCTGATACTTAGTATAACTAGCACATACAGTTCCTTAAGCTTAAATTTTCTTACATGGCTTGCTTTAGGGAAACGCCTTCCTGAATGACCATCCTATGAATTTCTCATGAATTTTCTTCTATTGTCCATTCTATTATCGCCGGAACAAAATCTGAAATTCTCATGATGTCGACCATTCTCAAATCATTCAGTCCCTAATTCATAGTTAGTTTATCTTGTTCACCAGCCCATACCGATTTCTATTGCTCTGGGGTTTAACTCTCCCTTATGATAGTCGTGTTGGAGTCACTAACTTATTTCTTGAAATGAGGATATGACTTTATGGCCTATACTCTTTTATTTCCTCAAGGCCTGTCACCTCTCGTCTTTTCCTTCACTTGACTATAGTCTCTGTAATACTGTCATCTTTTTGACCTACCATTATCATCCATGTATCACATCTTACTCTTAATGCTTCATTAGCTCTCTTCTTACTTTCTGCTAACATTTCTGTCTATCACCTTATTCTGAAAACGTCAACAGAATATTCTTTTGCTTTTAGCTCCCCTTTGCTTCATCCACTGGCTCTTCGGGTTGCCTAGCGTTATCTCTTTACTAGGGACGGGAGTCAAACTAAGATAATATTTATCCCTTCCAGGCTTTTAGTTCCTATCTTCAAAAATTTTGATCACGCTAGTATTCTCATCTAATTGTAATATTCTAGAGTGCACCATCTGGGTGTATCACAAGGAGATCTATTAGCACCTTTGTAATATCCTTCAAAAATGTCAACTAACGCAAGCCATCCATTCCTCATTTTGGGTTATTCTAACCTCAGTCGGATCCTACTATCCTGTCCTTCTCTTAAACCATATATGTTAGATCCCACAGGGCATGACTGAGATAGGTGTGGCCGATTGTACGTACATCTATTACTAGTGAAGGTAATTCAAAAGGCTCATATCTCCTCCTGAATGGTAAATAATGATAATCTTTAATAGTTGGGTACCTTGTACCCTTCTTCACCTTGCTTTTTTTTACTTGCTGCAACTTGTGTCTAACTTCCGATTCCGTTTATTCCTTTTTACCACGAGAGTCGATAAGTATTTTTTTTCCTAAAAGATCCTTATCAAGAACCGTGCACCTTTTAGTACACGCATGATCTGCTAAACACCTTGCATTTACTCATCATAAGCAAGATGAAAAATTGAATTCCTTTAATTCAACACTTCCACAGCTATATCTCTTATCGATCATCTTTCTGAACGTAGGCATCGTCTTATTACGAATAAAATAGAAGTTCAGAATTTGAATTCTTATAAGTGAGATCTACCACACGATCTAGAGTAAGAAGAAAGAGTGATAGTCCTAAATGCCCTGTAGCCTCCTGCTTATAAGTGTAGTGCACGACACACCCATAAACAAGACTCTACTAGACACGACTTGTAGACTCCCTAGGACAGAACTGCTCTGATACCACTTCTGTCACGACCCAAACCGATGGTCTGCGACGAGCACCCAGTACCTTCCTCAACCGAGTACCAACATAACGTATCATACTATCGTAGATAACCGACGGAAGGCTGCCGTGAGATAAGTAAAATACAACGTGAGATATCAACTTATACATAAGACATACGGGCCTATAAGACCAAATATCGAATCGCATACCGAACATAGGCCGACAAGGCCATACAATCTTTTACATACATGACATCTGTCTACAAGCCTCTAAGAATGCATAATTTTCATAAAGATCAGGACAGAGTCTCGCCATACCAAACAATACACGTCTAAATCATACTAACCGAACGAACAACTCCGAAGCAAATGGAGCGCACCAACATCTTCCGTTGAGCTGATAGCCTACTTGGAGGGCTCTCGATTTGTCTATCGGGACCTGCGGGCATGAAACGCAGTGTCCCAGGAAAAAGGGACGTCAGTACAAATAATGTACTGAGTATGTAAGGCACATAAATAAATACATAACAGACATGGAAGAAATATAGAGTAAATGACTCAACCTGTAAGTCTAGATAACTCTGTAAATCATGAAATACTTATATTGTCATGCATATGCGTATGAATGTCATGTCGTGCATAAGTACATGTTTCATAACATCATCAGGCCTCTGAAGGCATCCCATCATATCATATCAACCATTGTGGGCAAAATCATCAACGTATACTAGTTGATCAGGTGGTGGTGTGTATATAATGCCATAATTTTTCCCATATCCCATATAAAATATACATATGTATACGCATATATAACGTCATCTGGTCATGGGTCAATGTGCATGTATAAATGCATGAAATGCATATGAAATATGTTAATAAAATCTCTCGGTACGTCATAAGGCCATTATACCTCTGATTAATATCATGAAATAAACTTTACCAACTTACGTATTTCTAAGACCCATGAACAGATGATAGAATAATATGACACATGGAAGAATAAGAATATACACATCTTTAGCATTTCTACGAATAGAGTATTTTATGGAAGTTGTGCATTTTCTCGTTTCATTCGTTCGTATAGATCATGCCAAAAAGAAAAAAAGGATATCCTTAACATACCTGGAGTAGGGAAAAATTCGTGTGATATTCTTGGAAAAGGTTGCACCGTACTCCTTTAAAACCACAAAATTTTACGTTGCAAATAATATTCTTTGGATTCCTCTTTATTGCCAGAACTCACGTTCTTTTTGTGAAAAATTGGTGAGGAATTACATTGAACCTCACATCTGATTGTAAAATTTTGAATGAATTTGTTGGAAGCTTACTGGATTGAGTAATATAACACTTTCGCTGAAAGCTTACTGAATTGAAAGCTTTCGTTGAAAGGAGCTACAAATTTTCGAAAGCTTACTGGATTGAAAGCTTTCGTTGAAAGCATACTAGAACATTTTTTTTTGAAAGGTTTGAATTTAGGAAAAGGGTTATATGACTTAGATGCAACAACTTCAAGTCTTGCTGATTTTTTAGTCAAATTAAGGCAAACTTTCAAATTCTTACACGTAATGCCCACATTGTCTTATATACATCACTTTAAATGGCCACCTAGGCTATTATGACTAAGAGTCATTTGTACAATATTTGGCTTGCTGCCACGTTCTCACCTTAATACTTATCCAAACATTTTCATTAATTTAATTAGGTAATATATCCCGCTACCCGGTAATTAACCAATTACCCGCATAATTAAGAATTGCCTCAAATTACTTTACATTCTACTTATTTTTAATACACTTTATACATCCTGCTATCATGGTCATATGGTACCTTGTATGGTACTAGTCCACAAATATCGGGGTATTATAGCTTGGACCGTATTTTATCTCAAATTGTCAAACTTCGACGAAAATTCATTTCCTTTGACTTGTTTCCCGTCTCACCTTCACGAACTTACTCATCACTTGTTTAAAATAACATAATTCTTATTATCTCCAAATAATCTTTTCCTTAGACTGATGTCAATTACCTTACGATAAATTCAACGTACAATACTACAGGGTGTAATATCATCGTAATTTAATATTTTGAAGCGTAACATCATCGTAATATTGTGGGGCGTAACACAACTAAGAGTCGGAGTCAAATCCACAGGGAGCTAAAATGGGAGTTAAGGGGTATATATTTCAATGTGCGTGATTGCATTATCGAAATTGCACTTCCACAAAAAGATTGGTTTTCTATTTTTAATTTTTACTCTGTTGATTGCAAAATACAGGAAGAAAACTAGAGATAACTGTTTTTGGGATTTTTCCAAATTAATAAAAAGCCTAGAGTTGTGACTATTACTTAGGTGTTTGCCTAATTAGATAAAGACTTTAATGCTTGTTCTGTTGACTGGGGTGTATTATATCTATCAACTCATATTTACCCACTCAATACCTCTTGGTCAGAGAGTGATTTTGCCCAATTTGGCTTTCTCAAGATCAAATGGATATCACATAAAACTGTTGATAAAATCTCAAGTCGGGTTATTACTATCTCTAGGTTGAACCCTTTAATTAGGAAAATCAATCTCTCAATTGACCCAATTCCTTGTTATCCAAGTTATCTTAGACTAGGTCTCTCTTTCTCAAGAATAGACTAAGTCAAATAGGCATGAACTAATATTTGTAACCATTAATCCCTTAATTAAAGCATGAACTAAGCTAAATAATAAATACCTAATCATAAACAAGCAATAAATTAAATACCCATAAGGTTTACACACAGGGTTGAGTTACAATCCTAGTAAAAATCTAGCTACTCATGCTTTGGTTTGAAGAAAATGAAGAAAAAAAACTAATTAAACTCATAATGAAAGATTAAAATGACTAAATCTATTGTAAAGTACATCAAAGCAAAGTAAACTTCCAAAAATGGCTATAGTAACTGCAGAGGTTCAAACCTAACCTAATTTTGTGAAACTCTTCTATTTATACAAGTCTAAAAATCTCGGACAAAAATACCTCCCGGGAGGTTTTGCGGCCGCACAATTCCATATGCGGTCCGCAGATTTCTTCATCTTGGAAAGAAGTAGAGTTCCGCGGCCGCATATTTCTGAACTGTGGTCGCGAGTCAATCTTCTGCGATCAGCATAATTAGGTCTGCGGTCGCAAGGCACATCTTCTGCGGCCGCACAATTCTTGTGTGGTCCGCAATTCACAGAGACTCCTGGACTTGGTCTTTTTACACTCTCTGATCTTCAATTCTTAGCCTCGTTTTGCGGCCGCACAATTTATGTGCGGTATACAATTTACACAAATGTCTACTGATTTTTCCTTCTTTATTTGTGGCCGCAGGTGGAATTCTGCGGTCTACAATTTCTTCTGCGGCCGCAAAATTCCTTCTGCAGACCGCACATGGTGTGATTCTATTGCCTTTGTTACCTTGTGCTTCGACTACTCCTCTTTGAGTCAGATTTCATCTCGGGAGCCCAACTTCTAGCATTCTTGCTATTTTGCACAATTTTATTAGTTTCGGGAATACAATTCAATGCTTTTGGGCTAAAACAAAAGCTAAAAGGCGTTAATAAGCAATCAAAATCCCCACTTATCAAGTAAGCAACGGAGGAGTGTGATCTAAATGTGTACAGGCCAGGTGACGCACAGTAGATACAGGGAATTAGCCTAACCAGTCATAGTTAGCAAATAGTCTATCTAAATGTTCTAAGGTATGAGCACCAAAACTTTGTTTATTAGTCCAAGTATATTTACTACCCTTATAATCGAGGTCTACTAAATTACAGTAATTGATAAAATCAGTAAATTGATTAGAACGTGAGTTATTTATAGGTCATCCTCCAAATTTCTCTATGGAGTGTAGAATTTCGTTGAAATCACCTCCAATGATCAATGGACCCTTACAGTGACCATAAATACACATAAGATTTTGTCATAATAATTAACGGTTAACATAACAAGGATTAGCGTAAATAGCAAAAAAAAGCCATTGTTGGGGATGAGGAAATACCTGGATCCTAACATGTACCTCTTCGTCAGTCATGGCTACATTTCAACATTTAGTAAGTGAGCATGCCAAAATATAGCAATACCTCCTGCTTGTCCCCTAGAAGGGACCTCGTAGAAATTTGTAAAGCCAAAATCATCACGTAGAACAACATGATCTTGCATGTGGATTTCAAATAAAACTACTAGTGTATGTGCATGTTAATTCAGGAGTGAACGGGAATTACGATGAAAGTCGTCGTTATGAGCACCACGACAGTTCCAAAGTATAAAATTCATGGTAGGAGTGTCGGGTGGGAGATCTTCAGAGGAGTCCGGTGGGAGAGATGTCGCTCCCCTGAGAACTGGAGCAAGTTGGGGGTTCACTGGTGTCTGTGTCTCCTGCTGCAGAGTGGAATGAGGACTATTGCATATTTTCCTATCTCGGGGTTCAATGTTGGTCAAATGAAATTGAGCACCTTATGAGATTTGTTGGGAATTTGAGACGTATTTTTTTTGCATATTTCTCCTTTAATATGAAGATGCGTAGGTTGTCGAGAGTGTCATGAGGTGCGTGTCTCGCGCATTTCTAATAGTGTTGCAGCTAGGTTCTGTTGTTGGGCTTCTACCTCGAGTTTCGTAGGTAATGGTTGGTTGGGATGAGCGGAATGGGGGTTATAGTAGAGTGCTTAGGGGGGCTGGGTGGTGCCAACAGTAGGTCCGTCGGGAATGTGACTGTGTGGTTGTTACATGGTTTGAAGATCGGATCGAGAATTAAGGGGGTGGTAGAAAGGGATTTCCATAATAGGAAGTAAGGTGTGTGGAGGTGGAGCATTCATCTACCAATGGGACTGGCCAAAGGCATCCATGCCCAATCTCATGCCTTCTGACACTTCTTGTGCTAGATATGAGGAGTTCTGTAGTGCTACTATGATTTCTTGGTTTTTGATGGTGAGACAGAATAGTAGTGCTTGGACCGTGAGACCCTGTTCCAACCATGACTGGGGAGGAAGCTCCGAGTTGTCCTGAGCTACATACAGTGTCGAGTATGGAGGAGGTGGATATGGTGGTTGAGGTGGATCGATAGTGCTCTGGAGGTATTGAGGATATGGGAAGCGTTGGATTAGTAGAGTTGGAATCGGGATAGGGGAGTTTTGGACAGTGTAGGTGTGGGCTGGAGTGGTTTGGGCTGGAATAGTAGATGAGGGTTGGGCTAAAGGGTCGATTGGGTTAGTAGTACAAATGAGTTGGCTTAATATAGAGGAATTGTCTGGGTTAGGCTTTTGAAAATTGTGAGGAGTAGAAAGCTGCGTATTAAGGATGTCATTAGAGGTAAGTGAGAGGTGATTAAGTTTAGTAGTTTCCGGTAAGTCATCATTAGATAAGAGTAAAGAGAGATTAGTGGAAGTAAAGAAGCGAGGATTAGAAGCATTATTTTTGGGAAGATTAAGGTGGTGAGACTTACTTGTATTGGCGTGTGGAGGCTCCTTGCATGGAGAATTTGTTGGAGAAATATTGTGAGGCATTGATGGTGTCTGGGTTCCAGTGCGATGAGCATTGGTGCTTTGTGGAGCGCTTGAACGAGCTTTTGACGGAAATGAGACAGTATGACATTGTGTTGCAGTGGTAGGAGAGGATGTGGTGGGAGTGGAGGGGTTGGATAGTTGTTTTGAAGCGTTAGGTGTAGTGATTGCGCGGAAGGGAAATGCCTTAGTATTGTGTCTGAATTGCCCACAGCGAAGGCAGGGAATATTTAGTCCCTCATACATGACTTGTTGCTTGTGGTTTCCAATGTAGACGTGAGATTTTAGTGGTTTTACAAGTGGAACTTCAATGCAAATACGGGCATATCTTCCTTGTATAGTAGATGAAGTGCATGCATCAATTTTGAGTAGGTGGCCCAATTTTTTTCCTACGAGTTGTAATAGCTGAATATCATAGTATTCCCAGATGGCAGAGTACGCCAATTGAGCAATTGACGCAACAAATTATGGTTCCCACCTGCGCACTGTCAGGAAGTGACCTAAGATAAACCAGGGACGATCATGGAGAGCATGAAGCATATTGTCTTCATGTGTAAATTTAATAAGAAAAAAACATACCCTAAATTAATAAGATTTATAGGTTCTGAGGAGCGCCAAAAATTCTGTAGTTTAGCCTTAAGTAGTTGGTGACCAGTGATTTTTTCAAACAATTTGATTATAATTGAGTGCTTCCAAGGAGAGTACAATCGATCTTTATTGATTGTTGTAAGTGGTATGAAATCTTTCGTGTCAAAAGGGTTGTCTGCTTCGTTGTTTAGATCAATGTCTAAAGGTATGGTTTGTGTTTGCGGGGAGAGAAGATCGTTGGGAGAGGGTGATAGTAATGTATTGAGAAAAGAAGACTTTAAGGGAGTTGAAGTTGGGACATCAAGTTGCATACCTAAGGGATCTGGAGGTTTAGTGTGAGGGAAGGCCGCTAGATGGCTGGTGGAATTCATGGAGATATTAGTAGTTAGGAGATTGGAGTAAGAAGAAGGAAGATAAAGCAATAGAGAGCATTGTTCGTACTTTTTTTTACATTAAAGGGCACGATCCTAGGACCTCTTTCCCTAGACCTAGCTATAAATAGTGAGCTCTGTTATCATTGTAAGGACACGTATTTTTTGGCAAACTAATACTACAATCTACTAAAAGCTCTAGACAATTTTATCTTCTTATTTTCTGTCCTTATTATTGTTCTTATTATTGTTGCGCCCGGAGGCTTCATTATCAGAATCTTTATTTCTATCATTTCGTCTTCCTATCAAGGCTAAGTGTTGTATATTTCCTCAATCATCTTATTATTTTAGGATCAAATTAATTCACTTTTCTAGAAACCATGTACAAATTTAACTGTACCATTTTACGGATAAACAGGTTGTCTTGTTATTAAAGGTCTTATTGTTGTTGTTGAAGCTTTCTTCGTAGTATGCTTTCCTTTGCTCATCGTTAAAAACCTTGCCAGAAAAATCCAATTGGGCAAAAACTGAACGAAGGGAAAAAGAGTGCAGCACATACTTCAGTTCAGGTGATGTTCATCATCAATAATATCTTTTGAGGTGTGCCACGTTCCAGTTGCTGGGCAACTTTTCTCCGTATTGGTTCTCCAATTCATATGAACCTTTCCTGGTGACAGCTGAAACCGGGCCTTCCCATGTTGGACCTAGCTTCCCTGCGTAGAGATCCTGGGTGTTTTGAGTTACTTTTCTTAGGACCAAGTCTCCTACTTTAAAATAACGGAGGTTGGATATTTGAATATAATACCGCTCCATTATCTGCTTTTAAGCTACCATTTTTACATGCGCTAAGTCCCTGCACTCATCAAGTAGCTCCAAGTTGACTAACATTGCTTCATTGTTTAATTCTTCATCTTCTTGGAAATATCTCGAGGTGGATTCCCTTGCTTCCACTGGGATTAAATCTTCAGCCCCGTACACAAGGGAAAATGGAGTTTCTCCTATGCTTGATTTGACTGTTATTCGGTACGTTATTTACCTCATAGTAGTTATTTACATCCAGTACCGAGTTCATCAATTGTACTACCGTCCCGGATTTCGATCCCTTTATTTCCGTTGATGATCCTAGGTTAGCTAATGCGTCTGATTTTGCATTTTCTTCCCTCGTGATATGAGTAATCGACCACTCCCGAAATCGTGCCAATATAGCCTAGACCTTTACCATGTATTTTTGCATGTGCTCCTTTTTGGTTTCGAAGATCCCCTAGACCTGATTTACCACCAGTTTTGAGTCGCATTTGATTTCGATGACCTCATAATCATGTCCTCATGCCAGTTCGAGCCCTACAATCAAAACTTCATACTATGCTTCATTGTTAGTTTAAGGGACTGTTTTGATGGCTTGCCTTAGGATTTTCCCTGAAGGCATGATTAATACTATACCAAGCCTGGTCCCTTTTAAGTTGGAAGCTCCGTCTGTAAATAAGGTTCAAACCACGATGTCGATTCTGAAACCATTACTACCTCTTTGGTTGCTAGAGGCAGTAATCCCGGACAAAAATCAGCCACTGTGATGACCCAAGGGATCATTTTATAAATTTAGACTTTGTTCCATGCTTAATAGCCATAAATAGACTATTTTAAATACCTCAATTTGTGTGCACAGTCCGGGTGAAACCGGAAAGATTTTATGTGAAAATATGAGAAATAGTGATTTCTAGAATTTAAATTTTGATTATAGTTGACATTGGTCAACATTTTAAGTAAACGGACCCGGATCTGTGTTCCGACGATCCCGAGAGGTCCGCAGTAAAATATGGGACTCGGGCGTATGCCCAGAAAAGAATTTCGAGGTCCCAAGTCTTAGAAATCAATTTTTGAAAAAAATTATTTTGCTAAAATATTTATGAATTAAATAAAAGAAATTATGTTTGAAATCATTGGTATCGGATCCGTGTTTTGATTACGGATCCCGGTACAGATTTGTTATGATATTAAAAAGTTAACTGTGAAATTTGGTGAAAAACGGAGTTCGTTTGACGTAATTCGGACATCCGGTTGAAAAGTTCTGAACTATAAGAGTTCTTGATGAAAATGATGAGTTTTGAGGTTTAATTCATAGTTTTACGTGTTATTTTCATGGTTTGATCGCACGAGTAAGTCTGTATGATGCTTTTATACTTGCGTACATGTTTTGTTTAGAGCCCCGAGGGCTCGGGTGAGTTTTGGATAGGCCACGGGATGTTTTGAACTTAAGAAAAATTGCTGGTTTTCTATTTTCTGTTGCCCAGTAAATTAGGGCTACGCGATCGCATAACCTTCTCCGCGATTGCATAGTGTAGATCGTGGGGGTCCTTTTTTTTGTTCTATGCAAACGCATAGCAATATCTACGATCGCATAGTGTTAATTTGCTAGGGACAACTCTTATTCTATGTGATTGCATAGCAATATCCGCGATCGCATAGTGTTAATTTGATGAGGACAACTTTTGTTCTATGCGATCGCATGAATTCTTCCGTGATTGCATAGTGAAAATTTCAGGGAGTATTTTTTTATTCTATGTGATCGCATCCCTTCTTCCGCGATCGCATAGAACGCCTGCCCAGTCATATAAATACATTGTTAAACACGGACATGACCTATTTTTCAACCATTTTTCGAACTACCAAACCCTAAAGACGATTTTCTTCACCAAGGTTCATCCCCAAAGTATTGGTAATCAATTATAAACTTTGTTCTTTCAATTCCTTACTGTTTTTAATCACTTTTAAAGCAAAAACTAAGAATTTTCATGGTAAAAATTGAGGGTTTGGGTAAAATTAGGAAATTTTGTAAAAATTGAATTTTTACCTCGAATTGAGGTCGGATTTCGACACTAATTGTATATTTGGGTTTGTGGGTGAATGGGTGAAAATAATTTGGTTCAAACCTAGCGTTTAGACCAAGCGGTCCCGGGATCGGGTTTTCACTTTTGTTTTTAGAAAACTTAGGAAAAATTATGATTTTCAGTAAAGTTAGCTCCTTTAGCATTAATTGATGATATTGAGTTAATTAATACTAGATTCGAGCAAGTTAGAGCAAGATTCTAAAGGAAAAGCTATAATTGAACAGTGAGTGGCCTACGAAATTGAGGTAAGTGTTTGGTCTAACTTTGACTTGAGGGAATAGAAATCCCTACTTGTTTGTTGTGTGAAATGCATGTGTGTGGTGTATAGATGAGGTGACGAGTATCTATGCACCGCCAAATTTCCTGTTAAGCATGATCTCTTTTTCCGTTCCCAACTTAATTTATTCTTGTATTAATTGTTCTATGTTCATTATTGTTTCTATCACTACTTGGCCTTGGTATTTTGTTGTTAAATATTGTTGTGGTTATTTTGGAAATAGTATTGGTTGTTTTAGCTAGTTCCCTTGTGGTACAAAACGGTTGAGCGGTTTGGCATTATTTTTACGAGGTATATACATATACATATATTTATGTTCCTGTTGGTTTCATTTTTTATAATATTGAGGAAGTTGTGAGAAATGCNCGAGAAATACAGTTTAACTGTTTCGTGATTGTTAAGGTTTACGTAATTATTTGGTTTCATTGATTTATTCCCAATTGTTGTTGTAAGTGGGTTAAAAGTGTTGGTTGTTCTCTTGAATCTATCATGATATATAAAGACTGAGTTAGGTTGACAATATTACGATGGTTACGTATATTCTGGCTGATTTTGTTATGGAATGATATTGGTTAAAGCTTACGAGTTATACTGTTTTCTGTTTGCAATTGTTGAAACAAAAATATTGCGAAAGAATTGGCCTGAATTGTGAAATTTATGAATAAATTGATATGAGATGTCTGGTGGGAGCGGGTTGCACGCCGCAACAAGGAGTGATAAGGGTGGACAGGTGGGATCGAGTTGCACGCCGCAACAGAAGGAATAAGGGTGATATATATTTAGGGAGGAGAAATAAGGGTCGACAGGTGGGAGCGGGTTGCACGCCGCAACAAGGAGCGATAAGGGAGGACATTTATATATTTTACTGATTTTCAAAGAAAAACAAAGATTTGGAAACTTACTATTTTATTTGCACTACTTTTCATATTTTTGGCACTATTTTCATTTGAAGTTAAAGTTTGGAAATTTGGAAATTATTTGAGAGTTGGTTATAGCTGAGGCCTGGAAAAGACGATTGAGTTATTTTATTTATGTTGCAGTACTTAATCAATTGTTTAGAATTCCTTCTTGATTTATATTTATTGTCTCGGTTATATTTTTCTTGTTCGCGTAGAATTGTTTTATTTCGTTATTGTATATACTACGGTCACAAGATATATGTTGGTAATGCCCCTCCGTAGCCTCGTCACTACTTTGTCGAGGTTAGGCTCGGCACTTACACAGTACATGGGGTCGGTTGTACTGATACTACACTCTGCACTCTTTTGTGCAGATCCAGGTACCGGTCAACTGTAGAGATATTTAGAGCGGCTATTCATTTATTCGGAGACACGAGGTATATCTGCCGGCGTTCGAAGATCCCGAGATTCTTCTCCTATTTTCATAAATGTTGTTTTATTATATTCAGAACAGTTACATTATTTCTTTCAGCCAAGTATTTGTAGTATTCTTTAGTTGTTCGTGAATTGTGTCACCAGACTCTGGGGTAGTTCTAGGTTTATTTATATAATTAGTTTGTGGCTCGGTTTAATTGATTGTTTATTATTTTATATTTGGAATTATTTATTGAAAGCCATTAGATAAAGTTTAATTTAAAATTTTATTTTATCCTGTTTAAATGGTTAATTAAAGGAAATAGTTAAGCGAACTCTAACATTGGCTTGCCTAGCAAGTGTGTTGTTAGGCGCCATCACGATCCCTAAGGTTGGGAATTTGGGTCGTGACAAGTTGGTATCAGAGCACTAGGTTGCTTAGGTCTCACAATTCACGAACAAACTTGGTAGAGTCTGAAGGATCGGTACGGAGACGTCTGTACTTATCTCTCAGAGGCTATGAGTTAGGAACAATTTCACTTATATTCTACTCCATCATGCGAATTTATTCTACCATTGATGATTGAACTTGCATACTCTTGTACTCTCACAAATCTCGACAAATGCAAAGCGTCTACAACCGGACAAGAGGTGAAGCCGCAATGATAGCTACAATTAGGGGAAGAGACAGAAGCAGAGCTCATTCTAAATCTCGACCATCAGCACCTATTCTACAGTGTCAAATGGATCTAGGCGCGGAGGTTCTAGCTCAGTCGGTACATGTTGGACTAATACAGATTCCAGAAAGACTTATAGCTACTCGAGTATTGCAAAACAAGGGAATAGTTGAAAGCAACGGGGTTGATTTGTATGAGCTAAGAAGTTTAACATTGTGGATTATCAGGCATTGTGACCTATGACTTCGTGCCGAGGTGGGGAAGTCCACTGCCAAGGAATAGATTGTGGGGTCATGTGTTATATCGGTTTTGGCTTGGAATGTATAAGGCCATTTTACAAGAGGTAAAGTTAGGACTTGCGATATGTCTGCCTCCTTAAAAACCATATACCTCAGTACCAAAGGAGTTATATAGACAATTTTAAATCTACAGAAGGTCTACTCAGCGTGTAAGTCGCGGTTGCGGATTTTGGGGTGCTCCAGAGGGAGTACAGTGGTTGACAAGCTTCTAGACTATATGGTTCGTGCCAAGGTTTATCTATATAGAGCTCTACCTTTGGGGCCATTGTGCATCAATAAGGATAAGAGTTACCCCAAGGAATAACGAAGGGTACATGAATAAGTGGGGTAGCTCAGCGGTGTCGATTCAACATGGTAAAGGAAAAATTGGTCGCTGGGGCTCGAAGAAAGCCTACGAAGAGGACGACCAGTCATTGCAACACCAACTATTTGATTCAATTCTCACAATGCTTTTCAAAGAGTTTGTTTCTCGAACTTTCCATTTTGTGTGGAGCTTAGGGTTTGAACGATTGTATCAGGTCACCATGACAATGTCAGAACATGCCATCAAGTTCGAAAAGTTAGCCTGTCATACTTCTACTTTGGTTCATATAGCCAGAGAGTAAGTCTACAGACTCATTAAAGGACTCAAATATGATTGTAAAATTTGTACAACTCAGGGCAGGTTGGTACTTCATTTCGGTTAGTGATAGAAATTGTCCTAGACTTGGGAGAGTCATATTTCATCAGAACACTCAGGCTACGTGCCCCATTGCAGTTACAACTCAACTACATGACCAGTTAGAGAAAAAAAAAGGAGTCGGAATGTCGAAAGTGGAGGTTAGATTCCTAGAGGTGGAGACCCAGCCTGTTGATATATTTTCTATGGAATGGATGAGGTCGTTACATTAAATGGTGTCATTACAAGAATAATTTCTAATTATTATAAAGTGATGATTTCCTGAACTTAATACGGTTATGCGTATCTAATAAAATTCTTCTAATATGCTCCACTCTCGGGTGAACTTCGTAACTCAAAAAAAAATCTACTTATGTGAACTTGTATTGAGAAACTCTATGGAGATAGCTATATTTATCATTACGTGTTGTAATTTTGTTTAACGGAAAATATTTAAAGGAAGGGAATGGAATGTTTCGATTGGCACGATACGCATGTTGCTTGTTCGGAATTGAGGAAGAGATCCTCGCATTTTAATATAATTTGAGATATATTTAAATCGGACTACGAGCTGCGGTGGAAGTTATGAAAGGATGAGATCCCTGTGCTGGAAATTCTTGTATTTAAATTCTCCCTTGTGAGTCAAAACTTTACTATAATACTGGTAGGGAGTCATGTCTGTTACGCTTATTCGATATGTATAAAATAATGATAATAATCATAGTAATAAATGAATGAATAATAATAAAGGTAATGCTAATAATAAATAAATTAATTAATTAATTAATTAATTAACTGTGCATAATTTGCCAAATCCATGTTATAATTATTGAGATTTGACCTACGAGGTATGTGCACGCTCATGTGGCGTTAAATGAGACACGTTAATTCGGGTATATAATTATGAGGTCTTCATGAATCGCATCTCGTTATCAGTATCGTGAAGGGTAGAAAGGGGATTATTGTTACGTGAAGTTATTGGGTGATTCTGTAATTGATTATGAACAACTATTAAGATCATATTGAGCCGAAAGGGTGATCCATTCAAATGGTCAGACGAGTGTGGGTGGAACTTTCATAAACTCAAGATGGATTTGACTACGGCGCCAGTATTGGTGACGCCCACAGGTTCAGGATCGTACACTGTGTATTGTGGTGCATCTCGCATTGGATTAGGTACAGTATTAATGCATGAGGTCAAGGTGATTGCATATGCGTCGGTAGCTGAAGGTCCATGAGAAGAATTATCTCGTTCATGACTCAGAGTTGGCAGCTATTGTTCATGCATTGAAAATTTGGAGGCACTATCTTTATGGCGTGTCGTGTGAGGTTTTTACTGACCATTGTAGTCTCCGGTACTTATTCGAGAAGAAAGATCTAAATTTGAGGCAGCGGAGATGGTTAGAGTTACTAAAATATTATGATGTCACCATGCTGTATCACCCCAGGGAAGGCCAATGTGGTGGCCGATGCATTGAGTAGAAAGGCGGTGATTATGGACAGCCTTGCGTATATTCCAGTTGATGAGAGACCGTTGGCCTCAGACATTCAGACATTGGCTAATCAGTTCGTGAGTTGATCCTTGAGGAGGCTCACAGTTCTAAGTATTTGAGTCACCCCGTTGCAGTCAAAATAGACCAAGACTTGAGGCAGCCTTATTGGTGGAGAAGGATGAAAAAGGAAATTGTTGTGTAAGTGGCTCGTTGCTTAAATTGTCAGAAGGTAAAGTATGAGCATCAGAGACCCGGTGGTTTGCTTCAGCAGATAGAGATTCCTAAGTGGAAGTGGGAGCGTATAACTATGGACTTCGTTGTTGGGATCCCACGGACTCAGAGGAAAATTTGACGCAGTTTGGATTATTGTAGAGAGGCTGACTAAATCAGCACATTTCATTTCTATGGAAAGTACTTATACTTCAGAGCAGTTGGCTGAATTATATATCCATGAGATTGTTCGCCTTCATGGTGTGTCCGTGTCTATCATTTTTGATCGGGGTACGAAGTTACTTCACACTTTTGGAGGGAATTTCAGCGTGAGTTGGGTATCCGAGTGGCGTTGAGTATAACATCTCACCCTCAGACTGACGGGCAGTCCGAGCGTACCATTCAGATATTGGAGGATATGCTTCGCGCTTGTGTTATTGACTTTGGAGGTTCGTGGGATCAGTTCTTGCCGTTAGAGGAGTTTGCTTATAATAATAGTTATCATTCGAGCATTCAAATGACTCCTTATGAGGCATTATATGGTAGACGGTGTAGATCGCCAGTTGGATGGTTTGAGCCGGGAGAGGCTCGGTTGTTGGGTACAGAATTAGTTCAGTAGGCCTTAGATAAGGTCAAGATTATTCAAGAGAGACTTCGTGCAGTTCAGTCTAGGCAAAAGAGTTATGCCAATCGTAAGGTTCGTGATGTGGCATTCATGGTTGGAGAGAGAGTATTGCTTCGTGTATCGCCCATGAATGGTGTTACGAGATTTGGAAAGAAGGGTAAGTTGAGCCCTAGGTATATCGCGTTGTTTGAGATTCTTGATAGAGTGGGGGAGGTAGCTTATAGACTTGCATTGCCTCCAGGGTTATCCTCAGTTCATCCGATATTCCACGTGTCTATGCTCCGGAAATATCATGGTGACCCGTCCCACGTGTTGGATTTCAGCTCTGTCCAGTTGAACCAAGACTTGACTTAAGAGGAGGAGCCGGTGGTCATTTTAGACCGGCAAGTTCGTCAGTTGTGATGTAAGAGTTATCCTTCAGTTCGAGTGCAGTGGAGAGGCCAGCCCGTTGAGGCAGCTACTTGGGAATCCGAGTCGGACATGCAGAGTAGATATCTACACTTGTTTGCCAATTCAGGTAATTTTCGATGTCCGTTCGAGGACGAACGTTTGTTTTAGAGGTGGAGATTGTGATGACCCAGGGGGTCATTTTATAAATTTCGACTCTGTTCCATGCTTAATAGCCATAAATAGACTAATTTTAAATACCTCGATTTGCACGTGCAGTCCGAGTGAAACTGGAAAGCTTTTATGTGAAAATATGAGAAATAGTGATTTCTAGAATTTAAATTTTGATTATAGTTGACTTTGGTAAACATTTTGAGTAAACGGACCCGGATCCGTGTTCCGACGATCCCGAGAGGTCTGCAGTAAAATATGGGACTCGGGAATATGCCCAGAAATGAATTTCGACGTCCCAAGCCTTAGAAATCAATTTTTGAAAAAAAATTATTTTTCTGAAATATTTATGAATTAAAGAAAAGAAATAATGTTTGAAATCATTGGTATTGGGTCTGTGTTTTGATTCCGGAGCCTGGTAAAGATCTGTTATGATATTAAAAAGTAAAATGTGAAATTTAGTGAAAACGGAGTTCATTTGACGTAATTCGGACATCCGGTTGAAAAGTTATGAACTATAAGAGTTCTTGATGAAAATGATGAGTTTTGAGGTTTAATTCATAGTCTTACGTGTTATTTTCATGGTTTGATCGCACGAGCAAGTCTGTATGATGTTTTTAGACTTGCGTGCATATTTGTTTTAGTGCACCGAGGGCTCGGGTGAGTTTCGGATAGGCCACGGGATGTTTTGAACTTAAGAAAATTGTTGTTTTTCTATTTTTTGGTGCCCAGTAAATTAGTGTTACGCGATCGCATAACCTTCTCCGCGATCGCATAGTGTAGAACGTGGAGGTTCTTTTTTTTGTTCTATGCGATCACATAGCAATATCCGCGATCGCATAGTGTTAATTTGTTGGGGACAACTTTTGTTCTATGCGATCGCATAGCAATATCCGCGATCGCATAGTGTTAATTTGCTGGGGATAACTTTTGTTCTATGCGATCGCATTAATTCTTTCGCGATCACATAGAAGGCTTGCCCAGTCATATAAATACATTGTTAAACACGGACATGACCTATTTTTCAACCAATTTTCGAACTACCAAGCCCTAAAGACGATTTTCTTCACCAAGGTTCATCCCCAAAGCATTGGTAATCAATTCTAAACTTTGTTCTTTCAATTCCTTACTGTTTTTAATCACTTTTAAAGCAAAAACTAAGAATTTTCATGGTAAAAATTGAGAGTTTTGGTAGAATTAGGAAATTTTGTAAAAATCGAATTTTTACCTCGAATTGAGGTCGTATTTCGAAACTAATTGTATATTTGGGTTCGTGGGTGAATGGGTGAACATAATTTGGTCCGAACCCCGAGTTTAGACAAAGTGGGCCCGGGGTCGGGTTTCCACTTTTTTTAAAAAAACTTAGGAAAAATTATGATTTTCAGTAAAGTTAGTTCTTTTAGCATTAATTGATGATATTGAGTTAATTATGACTAGATTCTAGAAAGTTAGAGCAAGATTCTAAAGGAAAAGCTATAATTGAGCAGTGAGTGGCCTACGAAATTGAGGTAAGTGTTTGGTCTAACTTTGACTTGAGGGAATAGGAATTCCCACTTATTTGTTGTGTGAAATGCATGTGTGTGGTGTATAGATGAGGTGACGAGTATCTATGTACCACCAAATTGCCTTTTAAGCATGATCTCTTTTTTCGTTCCCAACTTAATTGATTCTTGTCTTAATTGTTCTATGTTCATTATTGTTTCTATGACTACTTGGCCTTGGTATTTTGTTGTTAAATATTGTTGTGGTTATTTTGGAAATAATATTGGTTGTTTTAGCTGGTTCCCTTGTGGTACAAAACGGTTAAGCGGTTTGGCATTGTTTTTACGAGGTGTATATATATATATATATATATATATATATATATATATGTATATATATATATATATATATATATATATATATATATTTATTTATTATATTCTTGTTGGTTTCATTTTTGATAATATTGAGAAAGTTGTGAGAAATGCAGTTTAATTGTTTCGTGATTGTTAAGGTTTACGTGGTTATTTGGTTTCATTGATTTATTCTCAATTGTTGTTGTAAGTGGGTTAAAAGTGTTGGTTGTTCTCTTGAATCTATCATGACATATAAAGACTTAGTTGGGTTGACAGTGTTAAGATGATTATGTATATTCTGGCTGGTTTTGTTATGGAATGATATTGGTTAAAGCTTACGAGCTATACCGTTTTCTGTTTGCAATTGTTGAAACAAAAATACTGTGAAAGACTTGGCCTGAATTGTGAAATTTATGAATAAATTGATATGAGATGTCTGGTGGGAGCGGGTTGCACGCCGCAACAAGGAATGATAAGGGTGGACAGGTGAGATCGGGTTGCACGCCGCAACAAGAGGAATAAGGGTGATATATATTTAGGGAGGATAAATAAGGGTGGACAGGTGGGAGCGGGTTGCACACTGCAATAAGGAACGATAAGGGAGGACATTTGTATATTTTACTGATTTTCAAATAAAAATAAAGATTTGAAAACTTACTATTTTGTTTGCACTACTTTTCATATTTTGCACTATTTTTATTTAAAGTTAAAGTTTGGAAATTTGGAAATTATTTGAGAGTTGGTTATAGTTGAGGCCTGAAAAAGGCGGCTGAGTTATTTTATTTATGTTGCAGTACTTAACCAATTGTTTAGAATTCCTTCTTGCTTTATATTTATTGTCTCAGTTATATTTTTCTTGTTCGCGTAGAATTATTTTATTTCTTTATTGTATATATTATGGTCACAGGCTATATATTGTTAATGCCCCTCCGTAGCCTCATCACTACTTTGTCGAGGTTAGGCTCGGTAAGTGGGGTCGGTTGTACTGATACTACACTCTGCACTCTTTTGTGCAGATCCAGGTACCGGCCAGCTGTTGAGATATTTAGAGTGGTTATTCATTTATTCGGAGACACGAGGTATATCTTCCGGCGTTCGCAGATCCCGAGAGTCTTCTCCTATTTTCATAAATGATGTTTTATTATATTCAGAACAGTTACATTATTTCTTTCAGCCAAGTATTTGTAGTATTCTTTAGTAGTTCGTGAATTGTGACACCAAACTCTGGGGTAGTTCTAGGTTTATTTATATAATTAGCACGTGGCTCGGTTTAATTGATTGTTTATTATTTTATATTTGGAATTATTTATTTAAAGTCATTAGATCAAGTTTAATTTAAAAATTTATTTTATCCTGTTTAAATGGTTAATTAAAGGAAATAGTTAAGCGAACTCTAACATTGGCTTGCCTATCAAGTGTGTTGTTAGGCGCCATCACGATCCCTAAGGTTGGGAATTTGGGTCTTGACAGCCACAAATTCATCCAAGAATTGTGACTTAATCGTAGTCCTTTGTCAAACCCACTCATTTTGACGGCTCATTTGGCCAACCTTCCCGAGAGTTTGGGTTTATGGAGCATATTCCGCAGAGGAAAAGTGGTCACCACGGCTATTGGGTGACATTGGAAATAGGGCCTCAGCTTCCGAGCGGCAACTATGAGATCTAAGGGCATTTTCTCCAAATACGGATAGCGAGTTTTTACTCCCGTTAAAATTTTACTAACGTAATAAATGGGAGATTACGTACCCTTGTCTTCACAGACTAAAACTGCACTTATCGCGACTTCCTAGATCACGAGGTAGGTTAATAGTGTTTCACTTTCCTTTGGTTTGGAAAGCAACGGAGGGTTTGACAAGTATCTTTTCAAATCTCTCAGAGTCTGCTCTAGGTTGCCAATCTCCCCGTGAGCCTTTAGACTTCCTTCAAATTCGAGAGCTGGTCTGGGATGTCCTCGATGGCCTTGATCTTATCGGGGTTTACCTCAATCCCCCTTTGCAATACCAAAAATCCCAGGAACTTGTCAGAGTTGACCCCGAACGCGCATTTCTCGAGGTTAAGCTTCATTTGATGCTTCCTTAGGATGTCAAAAGTTTCTTGCAGATGATTAAGGTGATCATCTGCATTCAAAGACTTAACGAGCATATCGTCTATATAAACTTCCATAGTTTTTCCTATTTGTTTTTCAAACATCTTGTTTACGAGCCGCTGATAAGTGGCTCCGACGTTCTTCAACCCGAAGGGCATCACATTATAGCAATGTGCCAAAATTTATTATAAACGAAGTCTTTTCCTGATACTCCGGGTTCATTTTAATTTGGTTGTACTCAGAATAAGCATCAAGGAAACTCATTAACTTGTGCACGGACGTCGCGTCGATCATTTGATCGATGTTTGGCAGTGGGAACGAGTCTTCAAGCATGCTTTATTCAAGTCCTTATAATCTACACACATGCCGAATTTGTTGTTCTTCTTAGGAACTACGACTACATTAGCTAGCCAGTCGGGATACTTTACCTCTCGGATTGACCCGATATTAAGTAAGCGAGTTACCTCTTCTTTGATGAGTTTATTCCGGACTTCCTCAATAGGGCATTTTTTTGTCTTTCTGGAGGTATGTTGGGGTCCATACTTAACTTGTGTACGTCTACCTCCATCGGGATACCTGTCATATCTGCCTGCGACCATGCAAAACAATCGACATTAGATTTAAGAAATTCAATAAAGCCAGACCTGAGTTCGGAGTGTAGTTATGTCCCCAAATGGAATTTCCTTTATAAGAACTCTTTGAACAATGCAACTTTCTCGAGCTCTTCTGCTGTGGATTTTGTTGCGTCCGTCTCTTCTGGAACTTGGAAATATCTCGGCACCTGATAAAATTTTGACGCTTCTTCCCCCAGGCCAACTTTGTCCAATTCTGGAGAGGGCGCCAGTTCATGTAATTGCTATGCTGTGTGTCCCTTTCTTTTGCTACTGGAGACCGAAATTGTGTTCATCTCCCTTGTCGCAGGTTGTTCACCCCTTATTTGTTTAACTCCTTCAATCGTTAGAAACTTTAGCAATTGATGATATGTTGATGGTACCGCCTTTATCTCTTGCAACCATGGTCTTCCCAGAATAATGTTATATCCCATATCACCATCTACCACTTCAAAAAGAGTTGTTTTGATCACTCCTTCGGAGTTCGTGGGTAGCAAAATCTCTCCTCGGGTTGTCACGCTCACGAGGTTGAATCCGGCGAGGAGTTTTGTGGGCGGAATAATGCTTTTGATGAGTTTAGCTTGCTCCAATACTCTCCATTGTATGATATTAGCCAAACTTCCTGGATCCACTAGAACACGTTTAATTTTAAAATCTAGCACATTTAAAGAAATTACCAGTGCGTCGTTGTTTGGTGGCAGCAGCCCGTCTGCGTCCTCCTCCGTGAAAGCAATATCGTCTTCGGCGACTTCTCGGAGCCTCTTGCTCTGGGTCATTGATACTTTCGTCTTTTTACTACCAAGAAGGTGACTCTGTTGATCTCGTTCCCCCCGAAGATCATGTTGATCGTCTGGCGCGGGGGATCTTCTCCTGCTTTCGAGGGTTCCGCATTGTTAAGGCCCTAATTGTTAGCTCGGTCACTCAAGAATTCTCTGAGATGACCATTCTTCAATAGTATTGCCTCTTCTTCCCGGAGATGTCAGCAGTCCCCAGTCTGGTGTCCATTCGTCATGTGGTATTCACACCACAGGTTGGGATCCCTCTGGCTGAAAGCGGGTCTCATCGGCTTTGGAAACCGTGCCTCTTTGATGTTTCTCATAGTTGATACCAATTCCACTATGCTGACATTGAAATTTTATTCTGACAGCATGGGGTAGGAAGGATCCCGCGTACCTGGTGCTTCCTTGTCCATCGACGATCTATTATTCCGACCGCGATCAGACATTCTATCGGTAGTGAATCTATTCGCCGAATGGAAACCTTTACAACGGCCTTCTGTCTGTTCGTAGAGCATAAACCGGCCCCTTGAAGACCTTATATCCGTGTCGAAGTCGTCTTTTGATTTTTCTTTATCCTTATCCCGTCCTTATGTCGATGATGGAAAGCCAACTTGATCATCTTCGATCCTTATCTTCGATTCGTACCGGTTGTGGACATTCGCGCAAGTTGTTGCTTGAAACTCAAGCATGCTCTACTTCAATTTTTGGGAAGCGTCTAAACTTCTCGGGTTTAGTCCCATGGCAAATTCTTCAGCCGCCCATTCATCCGGAATAGCCAGGAGCAACATTCTTTGCTTTTGGAATCGGGTAACGAACTCCCATAACAATTCAGACTCCCTTACGCAATCCTGAATATGCCAGCCTTCCGGGCCTGTACTTTTCTATCCCCAGCATGAGCCTTGATGAAAGAGTCTGTGAGCATCTCAAAGGAGTCTATGGAATACCAAGGTAACAGTGAATACCATGTCAAGACTCCCCTTGTGAGAGTCTCTCCAAATTTCTTCAGCAAAATTAATTCAATCTCGTGAGGAGGTAGATCATTTACCTTTACTGTCGTCGTGTAGGTGGTTATGTGCTCCTAAGGGTCTGAAGTTCCATTGCAGTTTGGCACGTCGGGCATTTTAAACCTCTTCGGGATTAGTTCTGGTGTCGCGCTTGGTTTGTATGGCAACTGAGTATACTTCTTTCAGTTTGGTCCTTTAAGTACTGGTGAGCCTGGAGTTTTGTCCATGTGGGTGTTTACCTCTCTTATAAACCGTAAAAAGTTCATATTTGAAGGGGTCGTTTTCGATGTTGGGACCGGATCTGCTTCCCCCGGCTCCATAGGAGTCAACTTCGCCATCGGGGTGTTGTTGTCGACCCTCTACGTTGTTTGATTTGCGGGAGCACCGGGAAGAAGTTGATCTCGTCTATTTGCGTTATTGGAAGCCCCGGATAACGCCTGCTTCAACTCTGTCATAACCTTATCATGTCGCGTGAGATGGCTTAAAATGATTGCATGTTGTTCTTGTAGGACCCTTACCGCATCAATGACTTGTTCCTCTTCAGCATCATCGAGAGTTGTCTCCCGAACATGTCGATTATATCGCCTGTCATGCAGCAGCATGGCATCATTCTCCTTTTCGTGATGAAATGAGGTTGATCCCCTCGAACCTCGGGATTGTGCGTGTTGTTAACACCTTATCTGCCATTTTTATGATTTTTCCTAAGACAAAATAATCAAAACACGTTAATAAAAGAGGCAAGGATCAATTTAATTACACGACTGTCTAGGCTCCACGGTGGGCGCCAAACTATTTACCCGTAAAATGGTACAGTTGAATTTCTAGACAAGTGAATTAATTTGATTATGAAATAATAAGATGGTTGAGAAAATATACAACACTTAGCCTTGATAGGAAGACGAAATGACAGAAATAAAGATTCTGATAATAAAGCCTCCGGGCGCAATAATAATAAGGACAGAAAATAAGAAGAATAAAACTGTATAGAGATTTTAGTAGATTGTAGTATTAGTTTGGCAGAAAATTCGTGTCCTTATAATGATAACAGAGTTCACTATTTATAGCTAGGTCTAGGAAAAGATGTCCTAGGATCGTGCCCTTTATTGTCAATTATGAGGGTCATTGATGAAGATGTAACGGTGAACATAAATGTCAAATTCCTTGTAACAGGCAACGTATTTAATGTTGTGGAATATTCTCTATTGAGTACTACCAGGCGAAGAGTTTTTATTGCATCCTTATGAGCGTTATTCTTTCCGGCGACAGACGCGATAATTAGCTTCGGTTTTAGTTGTCCCCGTCTTAGATTCCACGTGTTCCTCCTCCTTTGGCGGCCACGTAACACTGTATATTTTACCTTATACAAAAATGACGTACGATATTCACTTTGTAAAACTTGTCACACAAAAGGATTTAAGCTTTTTCTTTTATCATTTCCCCTTTCTTTATAATTTGGTTTCATTCTCTTCCTTATATTCTTCTAAACCTATAAGTCTTTAAGACTTGCATGCATGGATTAGGATTATGCTAGTTCTTAAGATCTAGATTGCTAGCGAATAGGCTATTACCTAAACGAAAAAGAGAGAGGAGTTTTTCCTTATAAACTTTTCTTTACCTACGCACTCAATGACTTTAATTAGTTGACAATTTAATGATTTGCTAGTTTAGTCGTTTTACCTAAAACGTAACCATAGAAGTCCATATCATCACCTCATGATAGTCAAACTTAATCATTTCTCATTAAATTGATATGTGGATCATGTGAATTAATTATGGTCTAATAAAAAACTTTTACATGTTCATTGTACTCTGACAAACTCAAAACATGTTAATTACCCACCCTTTTTCTAATTAAGTTACAAGTTAATCAAGGTAAACATTTACCTATTACGTATACTAATTAGTTTTTTGATTACATGATTATATAAATAATTTTTATACATTAAACTTAGTAAAAAATATCCCTTAACATCGATCATTGGCTTCTAGCTATATAGAAAGGATAATATTTAACAACATACCCATTATAATTCCATAATTGGGGTATGAATAGGGCAATGTGTATGTAGATTTCTATCTTATGAAGATAGAAAGGTTATTTTCGATAGACCATCGATTCAAGAAAAATATAATTACAGCTATTTTATTAGCTAATTTGTCACATCCTAATATCGCATATCTTAATTAGGAGATTAGTTACAACTAAGTATGGAAAGTTTCGATCCCCTTGAATTTGATTAAAGCATGTGGAGCTAAATTCTCAACGAACCATAACCAATTGCTAACTTACTTTTAGGCCAAGAATCATTCTTTGGTTATCTTCCTTTTCTGCCATATGGCCCATATAAAATAATCGACAAGTACGCCAACTACTTATTCAAATCCTAGGATTTATTGTGGGGTCCAAAGCCAAAGTTAGTAACGAGAGTTTTGGAGCAATAATAAAGTTGTTTACGCTTGAACTGAAGGTCACGGGGTTCGAGCAATAGAAACGGTCATTAATATTTGCATTAGAATAGGCTATCTATTTCACACCCCTTGTCATGTGATCTTTCTCTGAATCCTGCATAAATACAAGATATTTAATGCACCGCGCTACCCTTTCCAAAGCCAAAGTTGCACTGCTCTTTAGTTCTTCATAGAAAATTGTTAGTCAACATTATTAGACTTCTCTAAAATGTAGCTCTCATGGAGACTGAAGAGAGAATAACAAGTTCAAAATTGTGAAATATACACTTAAAAGAGATAAACACATTCTAATATGTTACCATTATAAATTTTGCAGATTTTACCGTGACATTCTCAAATGAACTATTCGCGAGTACTAAATAGGTTATTGTTAAGTTTGGGAATTTTGGATTCTCATATTTTGTAAATAACAATTACCTTTTTGAATACTATGTTTGAAAAATTGATATCAAAACGTATCATGTTAATCTTGTATCGTACTTCTTCTGTATTTAATTTACTCATTTCTATTTAAGATTTTCTATATTTAAAATGAATTAGGAAAAATGATTTTCTTATAGGTTTTTGGTTAACTACTTTAATGTATTAATTATCAAAGTTTTTCTTTTCATGAATTGATAATCCACAGTAAAAACTAGTAGTACCATGTTTTATAGAATTGTCATTTGCTCTTTTCCTTTTCTTCAATCAATTAGAGGTTTAGAATTAGAAATTCTCTTATTTTTCTTATATATAATATATAATATTGGACAATCCGTAAAGGCAAAGCCAAAAGATAAAGCTATGTTTTCCCCTATATGAAAGAAGTAAAGAACAAGAAACCGGTAATTGCCTTTTTCTCATATTTTTTTTACTTTTTTCTTGTGCTACCATAAAATAACGAAGTGGGGCTACCTATTTTTTGCATTATATTAATTTGGCAATCAAAGGAGTATCAGGGAGAGATGATTAGGTTGGAAATTGCTCATCTTCAGTTTATCGAGAATATAACTCTTGATTAGAAAATATGGAGTCGAGAATTAGAATAAAAGGTTAGCAAGTAGTCGAGCGTATTATATTTTCTTTCCTTACCTGTAGTATTAGTATTATTCTTATTCTTTGATTTTTGTTGCTACCTGGTATTATTCTGCTTCGGTTTTATAATCATTTTGTTGTTGTTATTGCTTTCTTTTTCATGGCTTCTTTACTACCGTATTTTTTTAACTGTTGTGATTATACTTTCCTTGAGCCGGGAATCTATATATATATCGGAGATAAACTTTCTACCTTCACAAGGTCGAAGTAACGTTTGCGTACATGATACCCTTGTCAAACCTTACTTGTCGGATTATACTGGTATTATGCGTTGTTGTCAGAGGCGGACCTACATTATAGGTTGAGGGGTCACGGGACCCCGTTAATCTCGGCAAAAACCATGTATATATATGTTATATATATCTGTACTTATATAGGGGACCCCTCAAATATATTTTCTGTGACCCAGGAAACTAAAAGGAGCGAACGACAGAAGTGGTTGATCGGGCTGCTTAAGTTCCTGGCATTGTGGGATCGAACCCCAACTTCAGCTTCCTGTTCTCCTCTTCATTTTACTTTATTTTACTTCTCTTTTTCCTCTTTTCTATTTTAATTTTTTTTCTCCTCCTTTATATTTTAGTTATTTTCCCCCCTCTTTTCTATTTTAGTTTTTTGAATACAACATGATTTATATTTAATAGCAAACTACTTTATTTTTTATTTTTATCTTTTTTTTAATACAATTATAGTTTACTACTAATACATAATAATCAATTTAATTTATTTTATTTGTTTTCAAATCTTTCTCTTAAATTTAAAAGCCTCAAATTGCATCGTATCGCTTCACAAAAGAAATATGAATTCTTTTGGCACAACCTTTTTCAACAATTACTTTGACACCGACTCGACAATGACAACTAAGAGTTTGAGGCTCTTCTTCAGTTCTATGGCAGCTAAGAGTTTGAGAGTCTTCTTCAATTATTTGACTATTAACATACACTTAATCTTAATTTCTTTAGTTAAGTTTTTGATAATTTAAAGTTTGAACGCCCTTTTGATCACCGACTTTCTTTCTTTTTTTAATTAAAAATTAGAAATTTTAAAAGGTCAAACATGCTTAATCAAACACATTCACATTCCATAGCACCTACTTTGCGAAGAAATTTCTCTTTATGTTTGGTTCTTTCTTTTTCTTTAGAACTTTTTATTTATATTAGAATAATATGTCATTATAATCATTAAGTTTGTCAAGAGTTGCACGCCGAATTTTATCGCTAGATCAGCACACGGTGGTGCCCCGTTGTGCTCAAATCCTAGATCCGCCGGGTGATTGTTGTATTAATTTGAAAATCGATTACCAGTTATGAAATTAGCTTACCCGCCTGTAAACAAAGTACATGCCGTTACCAGAAGTGATACGTGTCTAACCCGTGATTTGATTGGTCGGTGATTTAACTGATCATGCACTGCTGCTGTGCATGGTTACTTTCTTTTTACGTGGTAAGTAATGGAGTTTACATGCCTGTGTTTCTATCATCATGAGCAAAACAAAGGAGTGAAATGTTTTATAAATTTCCAGAGGAAAGTAATTTTTGTAAATATTTATCTAAATGCTTTCATTTAATTAACGAAAACAATAGATAATTTGAATCCAATGAGGTTATTAATTTTTTTTTATAACCATGTGATAGACCAGTTTGTGGCACTTCGACTAATTTATATATATATATATCTACAAAATAGAAAGGGACTAGGGGTTGTTCAAAGCCGAACCAAAACCGTTAACCGAACCGAGCTTATTGGATTATTGGCTTATTATGGATGATGAACGGATTGAAATTTTATAATTAATAGCTTAACGATTTGGGGGCGAATTGCTCAATTTTCTTATCGGGTAAACCGTTAACCCGTTAAAAAATTTTATATTACACTTTTACCCTATATATATAAAGTAGTATTAAAAATAATTTGTTGAATTGCCCGTCGATTTTATCCGTAATAGCTAGATTGTCTGATTTTATGTCCTTTTTTCCATGTATCTAACAAATTAAAGTCTGATTTTCTGAATTTTTGGTTTTACAATCTATATTTCTTGTGAAGAACGAATGTTACTGAAAGTTTGATTGATTCGTACGTGTGAGTAGTCTTGAATATGAACTAGATTGGAACTTGGAAGAAATAAGACTCTTCAATTCAAAATAATGTTAGATCTTAGATGGTATTAAAAGTTTGGTATTGATTTGAAACCATTTGATATTGATAGAATGATTTTTTAAAACAATATTATTTGGTTTAGCCGATAAACCGTCCGATAGTCGTCCCATAATTGTTAATTTGATACCAATCCGCCAGTTGTCTTATTGGAAGACTAGCGGATTATTACATTTATAATTCGATAACCGATAAAGTGAACCGTTAAGCGTAATTATCCGCTCGATCCATCCGATAAGCACCCCTAAAAGGGACCCTTGGAGCAACAATAAAGATGTTTTTATGTGACCTATAAGTCACGAGTTCGAGCCATGAAAACAGCCAGTGTTGAAGCCAGTAATTTCTCCAAAGGTGTTCAAACTTGAAAAAAGTGAAAAAAAATCTCTGACAAATTAAGGGTGTTCAATATATTTTATATACCTTTAAAAACAATATATTACCTAATATATGCAGCGTAATTTTCAACGAAAAATGGTCAATTGACCACCTTCCAAGACTTGTAGCTTCGCCCCAAGAAGTAATCAATAATGCTTGCATTAGGGTTTATCCCTTGGGGTGTGACCCTTTCACGGATCCTGCGTCAATTTAAGATGCGTTGTGTATTGGGTTGCCTTTTGATAAATACGTAATCACTTAATCATGGTTATTTATATACTTTTACTTTAATTTTCACTTATCAAGGTTAAATTATTTTAATTAACGTAATCACTACGTGCTTAAGTATTTACAAAAATTCTCTTATATCCTCGTGGGTGCAAAACTGTTTCCATAATTTTCCTTTCTCACGTGGACTCAGGTCTTATTTCCCTTGTAATAGTACCTTTTAGCCATTTATCGATTGACTTTTTCAAGTAAAAGGTACACTACTAGTGAAGTTTTTGCATGGATTTGACCCTTCATTTACCGTATAAATCAGCATCATCAACTAGGAGTAAAAATTGCACGGGGCGTCTTATTTGGTCGCCCCCATTTAACTTATATCTATTTCTTTTTAAATTTTTAACTTGTACCCACTTTTTAAATAACTTCAGCTCCCTTTCTCCTCCTCCTTCGTTTTCTTCTTCTTCTTCTTCTTCTTCTTCTTCTTCTTCTTCTTCTTCTTCTTCTTTCTTCTGTTGTTGTTGGTGCTGCTATGGAACTCCAGTTCATGGGATGATTGCCATAAATATGTTTATCAGAGCTGAAGTTCGCCAGTTACAAAATAAAAACTTACAAAACAAAAACTTGCCAGTTACAAAAACAAAAACTTCAGCAATTACAAACAAAGCTTTGCGTTAAGACGTGCACAAGTTAAACAAAAACTTCAGCAAATAGAGAACAAAACTTCAGCTACTTCGCCAGTTACAAAACATGAGCTTCGCCAGTTACAAAAACAAAAACTTCAGCTCTAGAGCTGAAATTCTCCAGTTACAAAATAAAAACTTCAGCTCTAGAGCTGAAGTTCGCCAGTTACAAAAACAAAAACTTCAGCAATTACAAACAAAAGCTTTGTGTTAAGACGTGCACAAGTTAAACAAAAACTTCAGCAAATAGAGAATAAAACTTCAGCTACTATGCTTAAATTCAGCACACTTGCTACTTCAGGGCCGTCTACTAGAATGCTGAAGTTTTGCGTGATTGCCTTTGCTACTTCAGCCCCGTATGCTGAAGTTATGCGAAAAAGCGGGTACACTTGCAATTTTTTTTGTAAAGAGGGCACAAGTTAAAACGTGACACAAAAAGCGGGTATAGATGCAAATGCCCCCAACTAAGACCGTTTGGACATAAGAATTTTTTCAATTTTTTTCAAAAAAAATTTCACTTTTTTTTAAATCAAGTTTGGCCATAAATTTTCAATTTTTACTTAAAGATAAAATTTGAAATTTTTCGAAAATTTGAAAAACTTCAAAAAGTTGTTTTTCAAAATTCATTCAGATGACTCACAAAACTTCATAAACAACCTAAAATTATAACCATGCCCAAACACAACTCAAATTTTTGAAATAACATTTTCACTTGAAAATTTTTTTCACTTTTTTTTTTTGGATATGGAATTGGATCATATGTCAATCCCATATATGGAATTGATATTCACATACATCAAGATAGTATTATAGTTTTACAATTCTTAAGTCCAAACGCCACTACAAAAAAATGTAATTAGCTTTGAACGTCGTTGTAGCTAATCTGTCGCTAAAACGCTTGTAGCTAGCAGAATTTTTTGATAATCCGTTGCTAATCCGTCACTAAATGAAATTATCGACGAATTTTTCTGTTTAGCTAAAAAAAAATTCCGTCGTTAAAACTTAATCTTTTAGTAGTGGCTCACTAAAGATAGACAAGTTAAATCCAACGAGGTTAATAGAATTTTTCATAGCCATATATTTGGACCAATTTATGCTCACTTCGATCAATTTCTACTAATATACCTGATATTTTTATTAGCGCATGTATCAAGTAACCAGACAGCGGATCCAAAAATTAAATGCAGTGGGTTCAACGTTTAAGATTTTTAACATCAAACTCATTATACTGTTAAAATTATGACTTTAAATCTAATACTTGTGAGATTTTAGTAGATTTTTATACATAAATGTATACTTCATGTCGAAAGTTATGAGTTCAGTTGAAACTGTAGTCGAAAAGCTATATCATCCATGCAGGTACCTCTGTCCACGGAGACCTGAACAAGCAAGGAAAAATCACCAAGTATTGAGAACTAAATCTTAGACCTTGTGATTCTCGACTCATTTACGTTTATAATTATAAAAATCTCTTCAAATATGAATTTGTGCCTAGCTAGTCATACAAATAATTTTTCTATAGTAGTCCTTGCATAACTAGCACGCATCTATCTTTAAAATTTTAAAATTTTAAAACTAAAAAAGAGATAAGGAGAAAAATGGGAGCCATAGTACATTAAGCTTTAAAGGTTGTACTTTATTCCATATCCATCTTTATAGAACTGACGAGAGAGAGAAAAGGTGAAATAAAAACTCAATTGCAACGCTGTCTTCCTCTTCTCTCTCTCTCTCATGCCATTTTCATACAAAAGAGACTAGCAAAACCGGAAACAAAAAAAGAAGAGAGAGAGTGACTTTGATGAGGAGCTTGACGCCTGCGTAAAAAAGGAAAAGCAAATGTCGGTTTTCTTTATTTATTATCACAAACTATATTGTTCCTTTCTTCAACTCTTTGTCTTCCTTTCATTTTAATTCGGTTCCTTTCGATTTGATTCAGTTGCATGGTGAGCTATGTATTTTTCAACTGAAAATGTGCAAAATGCGGTGGTGATTTCATTCGAATTGTTTTTTGTGATCTGTTTAGTTGCTGAGAAAATGTGCCCTTTATTTATGTGCATTTTGTATTTTTTAAAGCAAAATTAAGGAATTAATGATAAGGTTATGGAGCAGTTTGGTTATTAATCTGAATTTTCTCAAGTTAAATGTGCCGAATGCGATATTAATTTCGTTCGAATTGTTGTTGCAATCTGTTAGGTTATTGAGAAAATGCTGGAAACTCTTTCCACCGGAAAGCGTCGAACTCTTTTTAATTTTTTTTTTGTGCATTTGCGGTTTTTATTTTTTGAGCTCCGAAAAGTTTCAACTGAAATGTGCAAATGCGGTGCTATATTCGTTCGAATTGTGTTTTTTTGTTGTTGTGATCTGTCCGAAATGTTCAACTGAAATGTGCCAAATGTGCCTTTTTTTTTAAATATATATTTATATATATAGCAAAATCAAGGAATTATTAGTAGCAATAGGTTATGGAGCAATTTTTGTTGTTATTGGAAGTTTCTCAAGTTAATGTGCTAAACGTGGTGTTAATTGCATGGGAATTGTTGTTGCCATACATTTGGTTGCTGAGAAAATGCTGTAAATTCTTCCCTAAAAAAAGAAAAGGGGGGAAAAAAAATTAAATTTTCGGGTGCATTCTATGTTCTTTTGCAAAATTTAAAGAAATTTGATTCAGTCGAAATTTGGTTTTGCTCCGAATCTTTTCAAGTATAATGTGCCAATATGGTTGTAATTTCAGTTGAGTTGTTGTTGTGATCTGTTTGGCTACTGAGAAAATGCTGGAAATTGTTCCAACGAAAAAAATAGAAGAGGAAGATTTCACTGTGCATTATTTGTGTTTTTTGCAGAATTACATTATGACTGCTTGATTTATTTGAAGTTTCTTGATATTGAGCAGTTTGCTGTTAGTGCTGAATTTCTCAAGTATAATGTGTCATTATGTTGTTAATTTTAAATGAATTACTGTTGACTTGTCACAATACATTTTGGTTACTGAGAGAGTGCTGGAAAATATTTATACTGTTTTTGAAGAGATAAGGATCAGAATAACTGTTTCGATTAGTTGTAATTTTCTGCTTTAAAAATTTAATTACTATAATTTTTTGTATTTGTACATTTCCTGCACCTACAGCCATATAGTATATGTATTTTGTCTTCTAATCTTTTTTTGGTTTGGTTTACAGATCTTGTTAAAAGAAACTGATTGTTTTGTTTTAATAGGATTGTCAAATCTGAAGCGGACCCACATCGCTTATCTTGGAATCTGAGTTTCATATGTTGATTATTCATCTCTCTGTTTTCCTGAAGAATTAGTGGTAAATATGATTTATGGAATCTTGTAGTCTTCATAGCTACTTTACCTTAAAGAGTTGATACGAAGAATATACCAATTTGTTGCAGACTAGTAATCCACCATGAACTGGAATCAGCAAATGGAAATTCATTACACGAACGCTGCTATGCCTTATAATTCAATTGGAAGCTTTATGGATTTCTTTGGAGGTGTTACATATGACCATGTAAATTATATATTTGCCGATCCTCCATATGGTCAGGTACATTCAGTAGTTTTACAGAAATTGATCTTTTTTTCGGTCTACACCATTGTTGTGCATTCGCCTACTTTCATTCTGATCCTGCATTTCCAACTTCTGCCTTTGACCCTTGTTATGCAGGATTGTGCAAAATAACCTGTACAAATACGGGTACAACTGGAACACTGATCAGTTTTAAATTAGTAGAATTAACTTTGTGACCCTGGACATGTTGTAAATCATGATTGGATTAGCAGATATTACAAATAGTACTCATGAATATGAAAAAAGAAATACCGTGAGAAAATGGAAATTTGTTTATCAAGTATGTGCTGTTCTATTATGTGCATACATTTGTCTAGTAGTGTGCAAAGAGCAGATTCAGAACCATGCCTTAGGACACATGTACTACATGTATCAACTGCATAATATCAACTATGATGCATTTAATGGACACTAGCTTTCGAATTGCTCAAGCAAACTAGGAACTCTGCTACTAATTGCTAAGCATATGAGGAACTTAGAGGTAACTTTGGATATCATTTAACTGCAACATGTACATTCTCTTCATGCATCTTTGGTTTCGTCTATATCAAACTGTCAGTCACATGGAAATGTAGAGCAAGATTTTGAATAACAGTGCTATATGACTTCTCTGATCCTTGCAGGAGAGTTTATACCCATCCATCAGTACCAATCCCTACAAATTTGGGTACTCTGAAGCAGGTAATTTCTCATATTACGAATATGGTCATGAATATGTGGTTAATGATCATGTATCTGGAATCAAGGAGCATGATAGACATTTAGAGAACCCTTCAACCGCCACCAGTGACCAGAATGTAGCTGCAAATGTGCATAGAGAAGCAATTTCAGGCTCCAATTCACACACTAATTCTGTGGAATGTGAGTACCCTTTTCGCTGTCTTTCCACTGCAGTTGATATGCACAAGTTTTTGAAGATATCCCAACAAAAGTAGAGAATGTTTTAGCACAGCCGTTGTGCTACGAATGCATAATCCTATGTGTACGGAAACATCTTCACAGTTTCTCTCTTTATTCTAATTGCATTGTGTATATGACTAAATATTGTTAGGAAAATGCACGGGGAACGATTTAATGATCACTTACCATGAATATTTATTTTTGAATGCTAACTGACAGTGTTGTGAAGAGCGTGAAGCGAGAAAAGCGACAACCCCCATTTCACGAGAAGCGAGAAGCGAGAAGCGAGAAGCGAAGCGCTTCCTTTTTTTAAGTGAAGCGGAATTTAAAAAAAATTAAAATAAATAGTGCATAGACAACACATGTAATTGTAAGCAAATGTTCAATACTTCAATTAAAAAACTAAAGAGTAGCATCAATTAAAGAACTAAGAATAAAGGATATAATAATTGGGCAGAAATTGGGCAGAAATTTTGGGCAGAAACTGGAAAAATTGGGCAGAATTTTTCTGAAAAAAATTCGCTAGCATTTCGGCGCTTTTTGGATGTTTAGAAAGAAAAAGAAAAATAGAAAAAAGAAAAAAAGAATGAAAATCAAAAGTGCAGAACATACCTGTTGAAAGTTGTTGTTGTACTCTTGAATAAGAAGAAGAACAACCCTAGTTGATGCTTTGAGATTATTTCAGAAATCAGAAGTTAATGAAGAAGAGAGGAAGAAATCGTTGCTGTTGTTTGAAGAACCCTAGTTTCTCGCTGTTGTTGAAGTCTCGAAGAAGTCGAAGAAGTCCAGACTGTTAGAATACCAAGTTTTTAATAAAATAGGGCTTTGGGTATTTTAAACAAAGAAGCGGATGCTTCTCTCGCTTCTTCTCGCTTCACCCTTTCTCGCTTTTTATAGAGAAGCGGTCGCTTTTCGTACCAGAGTCGCTTTTAATGGCATAAGCGATGAACTGTGCGCTCCGCTTCGCTTCTCGCTTAAAGCGAGGAAGCGCTCGCTTTTTTAATCACTGCTAATTGATGAAAAAACACCATGAATATCCGCATTAGTTAGCACCCGTGCAGTTCATTCCTACTGTGAAGACATCTACCTGTGTTTTTTTTTTATATTATTTTTATTATTTAATAAACACGAGATTACAGAATCTCATAGCCATTTGTATACTAGGATCAACCCTTTAAAATCATAATTCTATGTCCTTACACCTTCCCTCCTTTACTCCTATAGCTCTGAGCATCAAGGACAGGGATCTACTGTTCTTTTGCATCTCATAGTTATATCTAATAATGAAAAGTTAATCCTTACAGAAATGCTCCCAGGCACTTTTCCCAAGACTAACTCCTTTTCAGTTTTCTCTTACATCCTAAACACTTTCTCAGGGGGAATTCCGTTTTGACTGGCCGGAATTAAGCAGTGTTTTATCAACAATAGTTTTAGATTATTAACATTATTAGTCATGGGTGACAATATCATTTATTTTGCAGTGGGATTTAAGTCATATGAGATTATTAGGAGTGTGACCAGAGCCGACGAGTTGTATGAATGGACGGAGCGGGCTAGGAATCTAATCAGAAGAACCACTTTCAACAGGAAAACGATGGCTTGGTTGTGCGAGACATTGAAGGAAGCATCTAAAGTCAAGGGCAATCACCTAAAGAGATGGAGATTTCATGACCATTTCTCTGAGTTTTTTTGTGCCAGGAACTATGACAATTATGGTCTATACATAACCATCATCAGCGTCCAAGGAAGAAGGAGATCAGTCATTAATAAACCTGAGGTAGCATTTAATACTGGATGGATGGATATTGCATTAAAGATCGAAAGGTTCATTAATAACAAAAGCAGCAGAACAGTTATAAATGCTCTAACAGTTATAAATGTTTCAAGAATTACAGAGAAAGAGCTTTTGTATTCAGAGACAACCAGAAGACATAAATGGTCTTCGAGAGAAATGAATGAAACCATGGTCCAAGCAGAAGGAGATACAATACACATAGCCGGAGAAGCCAACCCAACACAAAACGTCCTTCTAAGCAAAAATTTGGTGGGTAGCTTCCCAGAAGACATTCCTGATATCCCTGTTCTATCGGAGATACGCCGCTGGGCGAGCAGCAATTGGAAGCAAGCTCATGGTACCAACATATATGAGATGGGTCACAGTCGATTTCTTTTCGAATTCTCTTCGAAAGTCATTGCTGAACATGTTCTGAAAGGTGATCTGGAAAAAGCACAAACTTGAACTTCAATGGTGGTCTCCGACAGCGGGTTCGGTGCCAAGAAGTGAGAAGATTGACCAGGTATGGATCAGACTGATTGGGCTCCCTCTACACTTGTGGTCTCAAAAGGTGTTTAAAGAAGTTGGGGATTTCTGCGGTGGATGGATCCAAACTGAGGAAGAAACAGAGTTAAATAATCATTTGAAATGGGCAAGATTGAAGGTTAGAGGTGATGGAAGAGCAGTTCCAAAAGTTGTGAAGTTGGAGTTTGAAGGTATTGTCACAAAAATTCAGATCTGGTGTGAAGCGCCGGTGCGTACCAGAGAAGAAGGAAGAGAGACTATTTGGGTAAAAGAGGACACCCATAGTACAAGGGGAGGGGATCAATATAAATCTGATTTGATGGGGCACGTGGGAAGTTCAAAAGGTCATTTGAAGTCACATGACCTTTCACGTGAAAAGGGGTCTTCTGTTAACCCAGGTTTAAAGATGGGCCAACTTAACAATATGAGGTATTTGGGCCCTGATATTTTGGCCCAATACTTACCAATAGAAAAAACTTTTAGGGCTGATAAACTAGAGCCCAGGCCGGATCCCTTTTTAGAAGAGATATTAGCAAGCGTAAGGGGCACTTCACTGATAGAATAAATCACAGCATACACATAAGAGTTTCCGGTGGACGAAAACAACAGAGAAGCTCAAGAAGGGAATGAGGAGAAAATTCAGCAAGAGGTTATCGAAGAGGGCAGAGCTTTGTCATTAATACAAGAGAAAGGAAGTCTGGGAGAAGCCATACACATGCATGCAGAAGCAATGGTGGAAACTATCAATTGGGCAATTGAAGAGGCAACACCTTTGAACCTGATGAGTTTAGAGGAAGAAAAGGATCCAAAATTTGATGCCATAATTTGGGTTCATCGGAACATCATCAGACTTAGCAAGGAATTTGGCGTGGATTTTCATGGCTGTGAGAAATAAGCTCTCGAGCTTTTTACAAAAATTGACAGTAAAAGGAAAGGAAATAAAGGGAAGTCAATAGCACAGTCGATTGAAACCCCAAAAAGAAAGGGTTTCAAGGAGTTGAAAGGGCTGGAATTGGGGAGTAATTTTAAAAGTAATGGAACTAGAAGTAAGGGGGGATGTCTTGTCATTAAAATGAAGGTCAACATTATCTCATGGAATGTTAGGGGGTTGAATCAACAAAGGAAGAGGAGTTTGGTGAGAAGTTTGATGCACAGCTGGAACGCAGATGTCATCTGTTTCCAGGAGTCCAAATTAGAGGGGGATGGTAAAAGAGTTGTGGGATAATAGATGGGCCAAATTTGCACAATTAGAAGCTAGTGGGACTAGAGGGGGAATTATTATCTTGTGGGACAACAAATATTGGGATGGGGAAGTCAGTAGTCTCGGAGCTCACTCAGTTACCTGTAAGTTTACTGATAAGGCTCAGGAGTTTGTTTGGCACTTATCTAGTGTATATGCACCTAATGACAGAATAAAAAGGGAAGTGTGGTGGGAGTTGGCAGGGGCTAGGGGATTATTTGATGGGCCATGGGTAGTTTGTGGAGATTTCAACACTGTGAGGTTCCCTTCAGAAAAGAAAAATTGTAATAGAATTACTAAAGCCATGGAGGATTTCTCAGAATTTATTGACGACATGGAGTTGGTAGATCTAAGCTTAGCAGTAGGCAAGTACACTTGGAGAAAAGGGGATAGAAGTGTCACAGCAGCAAGGCTTGATAGATTTCTAATATCTGAAGAATGGGATGAAGGATTCAGGAACATCAAGCAGCAATGCTTTTTAGAGCCACATCAGATCATGCCCCGTTGATGCTTCAATGTGGCAATTGGGAACCAGTTAAATCCTACTTCAAGTTTGAGAATTGGTGGCTACAAATAGATGGCTTTAAAGACAAGATCAAAGATTGGTGGAGCTCATTTGAATGTGAAGGAAGGCCTGATTTTATTTTGGCTTTCAAACTCAAAGCTCTGAAGGAAAAACTCAAAGAATGGAACAAATCTTTACAAGGAAATTTGGGTCTACAAAAAGAAAATATTTTTAATCAACTTGCTGAGTTAGAGGAGATTCATGACCAGAGACCCTGAATGATGAGGAAATTTATGCAAAAACTTCCCTGTCCATGGAACTTGAGGAGTTTGCAAAACAGGAGGAGGTGGCTTGGAGACAAAGATCCAGAGCTATATGGTTGAAATAAGGGGACAGAAATACAAAATTCTTCCACAGAATTGCAAATGCACACAAGAGATATAATAACATTGATCAACTGGTAGTAGATGGGGAACCTGTGAACAACCAAGAAGATGTTAAGAGAGAGATTGTCTGTTTTACCAAAAACTATACTCTGAAGAACAAGAGTAGAGGCCACAGGGTAATATTAGGAATTGTCCTATGATTACCCAGGAGTATAATCAAATGTTGCAGAGTCCGTTTGAAGTTCAAGAGATTTGGGATAGTGTAAAGGCATGTGCAAGGGACAAAGCACCGGGACCTGATGGTTTTTCAATGGCTTTCTTCAGTCAATGCTGGGAAGTGGTGAACAAAGAAGTGGTAGATGCTGTACAGAACTTCTATGACCAAGGAATATTTGAGAAAAGTTTTAATGCTACCTTTGTTGCATTAATTCCCAAGAAGGTGGGAGCTAAAGAATTGAAGGACTTTAGACCAATTAGTCTGATAGGCAGTATCTACAAAATCATTTCCAAATTGCTGACAGGGAGGATTAAGAAAGTGGTACACAAGTTGGTGGATAATCAACAAATGGCTTTTATTAGGGGCAGACAAATTATGGATGCCATTTTAATTGCCAATGAATGTGTTGATTCAAGAATTTTGAGCAAGGAACCCGGTATACTATGCAAACTAGATATTGAGAAGGCTTACGATCACCTGAATTGGAGCTTTCTATTGGAAACTTTGAGGAAGATGGGCTTTGGTGGTAGATGGTGGCTTGGATTAAGTACTGCATTAGCACTGTGAGATTTTCAATCCTGATTAATGGGTCCCCTGCTGGTTTTTTCCTATCTCAGAGGGGTCTCAGACAGGGTGATCCATTGTCTCCCTTTTTATTTATCATAGCTATGGAAGGTTTGAATGACATGCTGAAGACTGCCCAATCAAATAACTGGATAAGGGGTTTCAAGGTAAATTCTAGGGTAGACAGCAATATGGAGACCTCCCACTTACAATATGCAGAAGATACTCTGGTATTCTGTGAAGCTGATAGAGAACAACTGCAAATGCTGAGGGTTATATTTATTCTATTTGAAGCTACTTCTGGCTTACACATTAATTGGCATAAAAGCGTCATTTATCCAGTCAATGAGGTTAGTGTCTTACAAAACTTGGCTGTCATTCTTGGAGGCAATATTGGGACTCTGCCCACGGTATACTTGGGGATGCCACTGGGTTCCAAAAGCAAAACAAAAGGGATATGGAATAGGGTCTTAGAGAAATGTGAGAAGAAGCTAGCCAACTGGAAGAATCAGTATTTTTTTATGGGAGGAAGACTAATTCTGATAAATTTAGTTCTTGATGCATTGCCTACATATATGATGTCCTTATTCCCTATACCATTGAGCATAGTGAACAGAATAGATGCCTTGAGAAGAAATTTCTTGTGGGAAGGCAACCGTGATAAAAAGAGAATTCATTTGGTCAGATGGAATTCTCTTACAATCAACAAGAAGGAAGGGGGGGTTAGGAATCAAGAACCTAAGAGTACAGAATCAAAGTTTGATGATGAAATGGTTATGGAGATTTGCCTCAGAAGACAAATCCTTATGGAAGGAGGTAGTTAGAGAAAAATATGATATGGCAGGAAAATGAACAACAAAGCCTGGGACAAATCCCTATGGGGTCAGTCTCTGGAAGTCTATCAGGAACCTGTGGCCTAAACTGATAAACAAGTCAAACTTCAAAGTGGGAAATGGTATGAAAATATCTTTCTGGGAAGACAATTGGTTAGGTCAAGGTTCATTGAAACACCTCTTCTCAGACATCTTCACCCTGAACCAGCAGAAAGAAGCTACTGTACGTGAGATTTGGACAGAACATGGATGGAACCTGACTTTTAGAAGACTGATAAATGATTGGGAGATTGATAGATTCATAGAATTTTACAAAACACTGGAGCAGTTCAAAGGAACATCTATCTCTGAAGACTGTATGACATGGCAACGGAATAGGAGACAAAAGTTTTCGGTTAAATAAGCCTACAAGGAATTCGACATTTCAAATAATCAGATAGGATGCTGGCCATGGAAGCTGATTTGGAAAGTTAAAATCCCTTATAAAGTTGCTTGTTTTGCATGGCTACTGGCGAAAGAGGCAGTTCTAACTCAGGATAATTTGATCAAAAGAGGTTACCAGCTATGTTCCAGATGTTACTTATGTGGGGAGGAGGCAGAGACAATCAACCATCTCTTTTTGCACTGCAGAATCACCTTACAACTATGGAGAATATTCATCAGCTTAAGAGGAATCGTGTGGGCCATGCCAAGGAAAATATTTGAAGTTTTAGCCTGTTGGAATAGAGAAGGGAACCAATCCAATCATAAAGAGAGATGGAATATTGTCCCAGCTTGCATTTGGCGGACAATATGGGAAGAAAGAAATCGAAGATGCTTTGAAGATAAGGCGAGCAATATCCAGAAGATCAAAATGAAGTGTTTAGTTCTTTTCTATTTTTGGTGTAAAGGAGAGTATTTAGAAGATCATGAATCAAATTTTGATGTTTTAGAATCCTTGTGAGATGACAAAGGATTGGAGAGTTTTCTCCTGTATCCCACCTTGTAATTATGGGGGACTACACAACTTTTGTGTAGTCTACTTTATATATATAGAAATATGTTACCTTATCAAAAAAAAAATAGTTATATCTGGTTAAAAAGGTGAAATGACAGCACTCAACTTCCAGTGGTTATCTTGCTGTCTTGAAAGCTATTGAGCTATAAGCCTCATGTTTGAACGAGTCTTCCGCAATGCCCACTCAAAGTGCAGTAGTCAACCAACAAAATTTGACTTGGATGGGTTAGAAAAAGGCATCCAACACCGTAAACAAATTCCTCTTGTCTGATAATTCCTTTGATTCTTGCTCATCATATGAGATTGATGGTAGCCTGTAGTCTGCAGTAGTTGACTCAAATTGATCCTCTGAAGGCATTGAGACGTTTTTCTGCTGTTTCAGTAAAAGAGACCTCTGCTACAGCATTTCTGAATACCATCTCTTTTAGTACCAATTTTGTATAGATGATAGATGGCTGGTCACACTGCCAACATTCTAGATGGGACAGATCCTTTATCAAATTGAAGATCTGCATGTAAATACATGTTAATAAGTCTGTAGAGAGTGATAAAATGAGTTCGTTTATGAAATAAACAAAATATTAGTACATTAGACATTCCTAAGTCAATGTGATGGTGCTAAGGTTGCTTTGTTACACTCTCTACATCTGCTTCCCTCTATTTCTGTAGTCTCAAAAACCTTCTGCTTTTCTGCTTCAATATAAATGTTATTCAGAAAAGCTCAGTGGCTTTTTCTTCTTTATGATAACTGGTTACAACTTACAAGTTTCTTTCTGTTTTCCATATATCAATTTCTGAAAGTTATGTGTGTGGCAAAAGTAACCTAAGGAGCATATAAGATGAAATGAGCAAATAATTGGCTAGTGCTTTTTTAAGAAGGAAGCAATGTGTAATGCTTATAACTGTTTAGCTGCAAATCAGACTACCTAAAGAAACATAGTTTTACTTAATAATGATAATTTCCTTCTGTAAGCCAGCTGTCTAGAAGCATGTTTTAGTACATTCCTCTATTATGCATTCTGTGTTGCAATCTATATCGATTATACATCTGAAATTTGTGATGGAATAGAGTTTAAAAAGTAAACAGGTCGATCTGAACGCAGCAAAAATTGTATGGAATATGTCAGTGTTGGACTTATGCCTTTGAGTATTGCAGTCTCATTTGTCGTCGTTTCTGCTGCTGTTGCTTGTGCCTATTCATAAAGAGCTTCCTACTCTTACGATACATTAGGTTATCACTAAGCATGTCCCTTTGCTCTTTTTCAGGTCCTAGGGGTCAAATTAATACTCGTGACAGAGAGGTATGAAGTTTTATTTCGAAGTTATGTTTCTTTTCTCTTTCATGCCATGGTCATTAGTCCAGCTGATGTATAACCACCATAACCTCTACTTTCTTATTCATAGTATCTGTATACTACGACGAAACTGCTCTCTGTGTTGTTGTTGTAACTACAGTAATGATTTCAAAGCAGACAAATGATATAACAGCTAGATGTTTTAAATAGTTTTAAACTACTCTTTCAACGAATAGGAAAAAGTGTAATAGTAACAAGAGGAGTCTTGCATTTTCTATTCCTGCTGATGTTTTCAGGAAGTGTTTCTGGCTGCTAAGTAAGCATGGGTCGTTGTCCTGATTAGAATCACTGACTTGTTTCATTCATCTATTTTTTAAAATTAATGCAGGTTATTTGGCAAGATAATATCGACCCTGACAACATGACCTATGAGGTTTGATTTGTAAAATTGCAATCTCCACTTAGTAGACTTGTATTTTCATTATATCTTGTGCATCATCAAATAGTATCATTATCTTGTGATCCATTTGAGACATCAAGAATCTCATGTCACAGTTCTTTTAGTAATATCTTGGTTATTAGAGGCAGAGAATTAGTTGTCAAAGTTATGCAGGTTAATATGAAATGCTTATTGCCATGAGGAGCCCTGTAAGATATGGTATATTTTTCTGGGATCTCTATCACCTACGAGTCGAGATGGAGCGAAATGGGTAGTAAGGATTCATCTAGCTGACCCCAGATAGCTTGGGATCGAGAGTTGTTTTGTCGTAGACATGTGATGTGCATCATTGACGAGAATGGTGGCTTAGTGTCGGATGAAAGATGAAACTGATATTTTGATACAATTTTTCATGATTCAATTTTGATAATGTCATTCTCGATGTTGAATTGATCATCTTTATAATTCTTTTGAGGTCCTCTGAACAATGAATTACTCCATACAGCCAATGACCAGCAAACAGTTGTTTTGAGAGCTGCCCTCAAGACATGAATTGAGTGAATAAGCTTAGACCTACTTATATTGTGTAACTTAAAGGGAAATATGTGACCTACTAATACCCGAGCTAGTGTATGATAAGATTTCCAGCTGCATCAGATCATCAGTTGATCTGCAACTTCTAAAAATCCTTTTGCATGAACTACGTGTAGAAAGAGAAAAAAAGAAGAGAAGGATTATGGAAAATCAGGAGATTATTGAGTTTATTCTTCTTTGCTAAAGAGTGTTTTGATGCTCACGGCTCCTGTGGAAGTTTTCATATCTGGTCGTTCTCATCATTGAACCATTTTTTTTGTATACAATACAGTCATGATCATGATACTATTTAAGCAAATTGATTTAGATATCATATTAGAAATATTATAGCTGATGAGTAGTGTAACTGACGGACCTGCATTACATACTGTCTAGTGTTCACATTATTCTCTGCAGATATTCATCAAAGAAAATAAATGATTTTTTCTTTTAATGATTGTTTCCTTTTGTTTAAGTCATGATCCGTAAGTAATGTTTTATGTTGGAGACTTGATAAACTTGTAGTTTTAATTCTATTTGGATTGAATTACAGGAATTACTTGAATTGGGGGAGGCTGTTGGAACTCAAAGCAGAGGTCTTTCCCAAGATCAAATATCCTTGCTTCCAATCACAAAGTTTAAGTGTGGCTTGTTCTCAAGAAAGAAATCAAGAAAGGAAAGGTAGAACAAACCCATCGAGAATCTCTTCCTATAAATAAGGGCAACTAATGGAAAAATGAACAATTGTCTAATAATCCTATAGCTCTGACAAATTAATTTTATTTTTATGCTTCTTGTTCTGTGCTGATTGTTATGTTTCTTCGAAGTATAATAGGCTGGTGGGTTGCCTTTCTATATGTGATTATTTGTCTTTTATGTTTATCAACAATCTTCTTCATCTGAATAGTCCATAGTTTTCTACTCTTTATCTTTTTTGAAGTTAAGTATAGATATTTTACCACAGTATTCTATATTACCTTGGGTGGTATCATGTCCTTTTATGTTTCGCTTGCACATATTCTTTTCCAGATTTCCTCTGAGAGATGTCATATTCTGCATATTGTGGATTTTAATATATGTGTCTGTTGGTGCGTGTGTTTATTTGTTTGTTTAGTTTGTTTATTTTCCCCATAGGTAATTATATTCTGAGATAACTGAATGAAAATGTCATCTTTGCCATAACTATCTATTACTTATATCCCGAAAAAAGTTATTATTGTCTATCATGATTATCTTTGCCTGGTATTGTGGGCAAGGTATTGTATCAAAGCGTTTTCACTGATCACAACAGATTTTCCTTCTTATTTTTAGGTGTGTCATCTGCCAGATGGAGTACAAACGAAATGACCGACAGATCACTCTTCCCTGCAAACATCTCTATCATGCTGGTTGTGGCAGCAGATGGCTAAGTATCAACAAAGTAATTGAACCCTCTAAAAACAATTTCCTTAAATGTTTAACATGTACTTTATTGCTAAGTCATTCATTAATGTGTTAGGCTTGCCCAATTTGCTACTCGGAAGTGGCGATTGATACATCGAAGCGGTGAAGCAAATAACAAGCACTATAGGGAACTGGCTTCATACTTTTCTTCTTGGTCACAGCATTTTCCCTTTTTTCCTTTTCGTTCACGTTCTCCTTATAGAGCTTATTTTTCCCGTTGCTTCTGTGTTACATTAGAGAAATATAGTCTAGTGGTAAATAAGAACAGAAAGAAACACCGCGTTTGACAGTTTCGTTAGATGTTGGAACTTAGTACCACATGTTCTGTTTTGAATATTAGCCATACTCAGAACTTTGTCACAGAAAGGATGTCTACTTCTACTTTCACTGTCCTACTATTGTTGCCTGGGAGAAATACAAAAATACGAAGAGGAATGAACCGTTTGTTTTTCTTTTTCTGCCTCAAATAGATTCTTGTGAGACCTGTTCTGAAAATGATATTTTGCAGTTGAATTGCATTTCATATTGGGTAAACTCTGTTGAGCTTTACAAAGGCTTGTGTATATGTACTGAAGCATTCGACAAAAACATCTGTGATTGGTCTGAATGGAATTGGAAAGATAGTAAAGAGACAACGGTTGGGTATGAGTGAAAGTGTGATTTTGATAAAATTAAGAGGAAAGGAAACAAGGCAATATCCGAAATTCACTTCATTTGTACTTCACATTTTCCGCTATCTGCAGCTGCATGTAGGCTGTGCATAATTTGGTAAATACCGAATTACTATATTGATATCGAAAATTTTGTTATTTGGTATTCGATATTTAGGTATTCGGTATGGTATTTGGTTTAAGTTTTAAAAAATATTGGTATTAGGTATGGTATTTGATATTTTAAAATGAACTACCGATATCCTACTGAAATATATATTATATTACACAATACACATGTTATTAATTATAACATAAATAAAAAAATCTAAAATCTTACTTTCCTTTATTCTCTAAGTTCATCTAAGCAAGTAACAAGACATTTCTAATGATCAAATTATTCTTTTATATACAGTTCTCTCTCTCTCTCTCTTGATATTTGCTAGTTTTGGGCAAAACTTTTGTCAACAAATATTTTTAGTTTTGTACTTTTGAGTACTTTAATTTAGAATATTACAATCTATGACTCTATGCACTAGTTAGTATTCAAATCAAATAAATCGAAGTTACCAAAATGAATAAATCCAAATTGAAATGAGATAAATCGAACCATACCGAATTTAATTAGGTACGGTAGTATTGCATTTTAAGAAACCGAATACCGAACCGAAATGTCTAAATACCGTATCGATCGACAAACACCCCTAGCTGCATATCCACAACTGAATTGACTAGTTGAAGTTCCTCTAAATTTAACTAGCATTCTCGGGTTCAAGCCCTCGAAATGAAGAACATTTAATAGGGAGCGATTTACCTCTTTTGTGGACTCACTTGCACAAATTATATTTATTCAGAGAGCTTTGGAATTAAACTGGAAGCGGAAAAAACCATATTATTCCGTTAGCTTATCTATATCAACAAGGCCAATTCTGCTAATTAGTCTCTGCCAATGAAACCTCACACTATATTCCCCATTTAAATTATCTTAGATCAACATTATAGAAAATAAAATTAAAAGAACTAGAAGCTTGCTATATGGCTCACTCGTTTGATTTTTACATTGATGGTCAATCTTTGATCTTTCTATTAATTTTCTCTAGGGAAGGGACTAACATTATTTAAAATCTCTAAGCTTGTCTGATCTAATTGTATGAAACAATCAATCATGATAAATCGACTGATTCAACATAATAGCATTTAATTTGTAGATAGAATTTGTGTGTTGACCGATGAACTCATCCTTAATGACGTTTAGGCTCTTCAGTTGCTCAATTCTGCCAATTAATCTCTGCAACGTAGTCAAAAAATACTATTCTTGTGGGATGTCAACATTTGGCACCAATGAAGAGGAAAAAGGAAAGGGAGAGAAGAAATGGCGACAGAATACTTAGTCCATGTCTTGGATAGAAACAAAAGGCTATGAGATTTATTAAACCTTCATATGGCTAATGGTTTGATCATATAATATACTTCTTGACGAAACGATTTTGTGACACTATATTTCGTTACAACTCTGACGGGTCGTTTGGTATATGCGATAATGATAATAACCTCGAGATAGAATTTGAAATTGTATTTATCCCATATTTAATTGGAGATATTGGCTAATCCAGAGATAAATTTTACACTAAAGTCGTGGGATTTGCTATCCCATATCCCATCCCATTCTTGAGGGGCCGTTTGGAACAATGGTGGGATATATCCCACTAATGACAAGCATTAGGTGCTAGAATCTTCGAGACCCATTAATATGTTTTCCGTAATCTAGGACGACGGTACCCATAATGGGAACTATGAGAAAGAGTTTAAGAATTAAGAAAGCAACAATCGAACTACTTTTAGAGCTAAATTTTGATAACTTTGTCCTTTCAAATCTACAATTACGCTGCAAGATGTGATTAGGGGCGGCTCAACCCTATTGGAGGTTTAAAGCGAAAATCGGTAATATAGATAATTCATTCAATCTTTTTTGCGCCACAATTAATTTTAAGTAAGATTTTATGAATTTTTAGTTTTTAAAAACTTCTTCCAAGTTTCTAGGTTGTGGTCGAGGGTGGCAGAGGCAATTGTTACAGGAACTAGTATTATTATTCTATAAGCGATATAAGCATTTGAAAAAGAAAATCAAGTCATTTTATATGATTGAGTATATTGACTAGAGTACTATCATCTCTTCTTTTTCGGTATTGTATCAATGATTCAACTTTTTTTTCGTTAAGTTTTGAAGAACCGGATTCATACTTTCTATTTGACATATTTAAATATTGATAAATACTAAAAGGATAATATATGCATGCATATTGAAATATTAAGAAAAATAAATGTTAGATGAAAACTAATACTAAAAAGTTGGAATAGAAGAACCCGATTCATTAACTTGATGTGAAAATAAATAATTTATTGCTTTTACAATATACTTCTCATAGGCTTTAGCTTGATAGACGAAAAATCCAGAACAATAGGATCTCTTGGAAGCACAAAAAAAAAATATAATAGTTGTAACGTTTTGTAAGAACTAAAAAGCATTTTTAAAAAAATTGAATATTGGAAAAACCTAAAAAGAAAGTGGGAAGGTTTACATAATATTTAATGAGGAAAACACATATCACTTGACTCCTTTCATAAATTTTGCATTTACATGTTGGGGGCAATTTTAAGGAACATAGATATTTTTTCTTTTCAGTTTTTACGAAGATATGTAATAAAAGTAAAAATACTTAATTTAAAAAAAAGTTATAGGGTAAAAAGTGGGGCCTCTAAAGTTGGGGGCCTAAAACTTGGGCTTAAGTGGCTTTACCCAAAAGCCGGCCCGGGATGTGATACGATAGGAGTAAACTTTTTTTGTAAAGATATCACGGGCTAGCTAGTTTTCGGACTGGTCATTCAAAAATAGCCAGCATTTGCAAAGTAATTGAAAAATAGCTACTATTTTGCTGCAACACGAAAAGTTCCAGCATAATATACTGGAGATCGGCGCACCTGTGTATGAACTTCCAGCATATTATATTGGAACTCCAACACGCGGAAAGTTCCAGCATAATATACTGGAAATTGGAGCACCTGTGTATGAACTTCCAGCATATTATGCTGGACCGATATATTATACCGGAACTCCAGTATATTATGGTGGAAGTCCAATATATACTGGAGTTTCAGTATACTTGTGCTCGAGTATTTTCCGGATTTTGAATATTGTTTTCTTTCAGATTTATTTTTACATAAAAAATGGCTAAATTTCGATTACTTTTGAAATTGTGGCTATTTTTGAATGACCACCGGTAAATCTGGCAATTTTCGAATTTTTCAGTGACTTAGCAAGAACAAAGATTAGGATGTTGATTACATGTTCAGCTTAAAAGATGAGGATGACCACTACGCTTGAAACAACTATAACTAAAATGACCTAAGAGTTGGTCAACATAACAGAATTTACATCTAGCAAGATACCAACAAATATTCAGATAATATGATCTTAAAATGAGCCATGGAGTAATGCAGGAGTGTTCAAATGCAAGTCACAATACCTCAGCCGAGCCGCCATTAATTGGCTAATTCTCAGGACAAGCTCATAAGCTTCATGCAGCTGCCCTGCCCAGCTGCCCTGTCCAAAAGGTCCACCGTGCTACAGTAATGTTTCCTTCCTTTCATATTAGTATTAAATTTAGTCAGTATCATTTTGCAGTCCAAAGGAAAGATATTAGTGGTGCTGAATGCTGATGCCTAATCTGGATTTCATTAGAAATGAAAGGAAAGATTTTCCTAAATTAGGAATGCACTGTAATTTTGTTTCTGCTCTTACCACTTAGCAGTACGTGACACATGAATATGTATCAAACCGAAACCGTAATGAGCCAAAATAAGAAATTACTTTGGTACGGTATTTGGTATACACAGTTGATAAACCGAATACCAAACCAAAATTCTTAATAGCGAACCGAAGTACCGAATCCCACCCCTAGGTCTAACTGTACATCCTTTTCATAGAGATTTCATTCTTATAACAATGATTTGCAATGCTCGAATACAGGCTCCGAGAAAGCTACTAGCAGGTTAGTTTAGTTAACCAGAATGGATCCTCAAAACAAATACAGTAGGAACTCAACTATTGTAATGGCTTGTCTCTTGCTGTAAACAATTGGTAGTGTAATTACTTATCTCCTCTCTCTTGTTGTGCTTCACCTCCATGAACAAGAGTGAAATCTCTCTTTCAACAATACCCAACTGCAAAAATTGTCCAATTTGCCTTGTAACAGAAAGTCGAGATTTCATTTACTGTACCTTCAAGTAGTTGTCTCTTGTAAGTCTTAGGACGGCTCATAAAGACCCAGCATATGCCCATCCACACACCTCAATGCAGCAACCTTCAAGAGCCATGCATGGTCTGTGAATGATGGTGGAAAACTAATGCTGATTGCAGCACAAAATTCCGAATCTATATGTAGACAGCAAGCGTAAACCAGTAATAGATAGCCGGTTAACAACTATAAGCAAACCACATAGATATGAACCAATCCAAATAGCAATTACACAGCTTTATAACATGGGAAAGAAAAAGAATGTCAGCGGTGAAAGAGAATAGCACAGCTAGCAAATAGGACAACTAGTTCAGATTATTCAGTAATAATATTAGTACAATAACGATGATACTAATGACTAAAAGCGACGATAAGAGTAGAAGAGTAACCTTATGAAATTTTGGTTACCTTTCCATGGATTTCGTATTTGATGGGGCCATCCAACTCAGCACCTAAAGCCAATAGCTTAGTCACTTGAGTTATTTATATCAGCAACTGTAAAGGACAGGAGGGATGAGTATCCCTTCTGCACAACAACGTCACTGTAAAACTAAAGTTAGAAGCTAACCAGTTGTATCATGTTCAATAACAAAAAAATCGGAATCACAAACAGAAATAAGTGACCAATTGATACAAACTAAATTTAATCAGTAAGCAAAGACAGACAATTGTCATAGTTAATGTGCCAGTTTGAGCTGCAGACTAAAACTTGAACAATTTCACGCAACATTGTGAATCGGCTACTTATTGAAGTTTTGACAGAAGAGCAAAAAAGAAAAAAGGACAGTAGGGTCATCACACACATTCTCGGCTCCTGAGATCATATTAAGAGACAGATGATTGTATAGAGGAGCAATGACTTAAAATGCAGCTAAATACAAGCCACAGGGTACAGTAAGCAAATGATATCAAACTACGCTACCCTATATTCAAATACAAACTAAACAGATCTCTTAACGAAGCTGAAGGCATATCCAGGACTGTAAAAATGACGCAGAAATTTCTTGACAATTACAAACTCTATCAAATGGCAAATCATCCTAATACGCACTGAACTGGCCTTATGCTCTATCAAAGGAGATTCACCGAGTAGCCTAGACATCATTAAAAGAAATGATTGGAAGCCAATCTTGATATCATTAATATACAATGCCTAGTCAAATAAGAGTTGATTTTATGTATTCCTTCTCACAAACCAAATTTCCAATCAGAATTGGTCATATGTTATTCCTTGATCAAAAGCTAACATAGCAAATATTTAACTCACTATGATGTAAAAACAAAAGATTTTCTATCCAATTAAGTCTAACTAAAGATATAATTCTTTTTTTTTTCTTGAAGCATATTAACCAATGATCTAAGAAGACATGCCCCTAGCAAAATTACTAGCACATTAGGTAGAAAAAAATTGAATTGAAGCACTGTATGTAATTTCCTTAAACATCGTCAAACCGAACGCTGCATTAGTTATGTGGCAATTATTTTCTTTTTATGCAGCCAATTAAACAATTTATTATTTTATGCCGGAACTAGTTATTATGAACCATCAACCAATCGATCTCTTGCAGTTGGTTCTACAAGATCATAATCATCAGCTGTAATGTTTGGAGGATTAAACGAATAAATTATTTCTGTTTTACCCTTTTGGATGGGGCGAAACAGCTGCAATTGAAAAAAATCCTGAAATTCTTAAAAACCAACTAACTTTCAAATCCCAGAACCCAAAAATATGAACTTTAACACAACTTGATCAACAATCAACTGTTTGGTTACATGGGTGTTCAAGAAAATAAAAAAATACAGAAACTCTCAAAAACCACTAAATTGCAAATATAACCGTACTAAACTACCCAACCCAGAACACAAAAATGTGAACTTTAACATAAATTGATCAAATATCAACTGTCTGATTACATGGCTATCCTAGAAAATGAAAACAATACAGAAATTCTCAAAAACCACTAAAATTTCAAATATAACCGCACTAAACTACCCAACCCCAGAATCCAAAAATGTGAACTTTAACTAAGGGTGTCTAACGGGTGGGCCGGGCCGGGCCGGTTACATTTTTTTTTGAACCTGA
>MDKI01132234.1:0-17790 GCA_005239505.1 Nicotiana paniculata
GAATATACTTGTGCATTTAAAGAATATTATTATAAAGGGACATACAGTGCAGAAGAAAGTAGAAAAATAAGAAGATTATATTTTACAAAATTACCCGAACCATTTAGTTCAAAAATAATAAAAGAGCCTCTAGCTGACTGACTACCACCCTGGCTGCCTAGGCAGGTGGTGAAATAACTGGAGCTGAAATTGAAGGCTGGCTCCTCAGCTGAGATGAGCCTCCAAGAAGATGAGGACACTTCCTCCTCATATGCCCGAACTCTCCACACTCATAACAACTCCCTAGAGCTAGAGACAAAGACTGAAAAGAACCCCTGGCACCAGAATGGCCACTAAGAGAACCATGCATAGAGGAACCCTGAACTGATGGTGCTTGAGCTGAACTCTGGGCTGGAAGGGCACCGAATGAAGAACAGCCTGGCTAAGAACTGCGGGGACCATGCCCCAAAGATGCACCACTATGGGCTGGGCGGCCTAACCAAGGAGGCCTGAACGAATGGCCTCTACCATGCTGAACCTGCCCCCTGGAAGGAGCATCACTAGAACCACCCGATCCACGAGGCCTCTTGGCCTCCCTCTCTAACCACTACTGGCGGCGAACCGACTCAATATCGCGAGCAATATCAACAACCTGCTCAAAGGTAGCACGTGATAGTCTCTCCCGAGTCATAAAAAGGTGGAGATGATAAGTGAGGCCATCCACGAACCTCCTAATCCTCTCCCTATCAGTAGGGACCAACTCGGTGGCATGACAAGCCAACTCTGAAAACCGCATCTCATACTGTATCACTGATAGCTCCCCCTGACGCAGCTGCTCAAAATGCCAATGCTGCTCCTCCCTATGAGACTGGGGTACATAATTCTCCAAGAAGATAGTGGAGAACTGCTGCCAGGTGAAGGATGCTGAACCAACAGGCCTACGCTTCTTAAAAGACTCCCACCAAGTGAAAGAAGCACCAGAAAACTGAAAAGTAGCAAATGAGACCCCACTGGTCTCCAAAATCCCAGCAGTGCGCAGCATCCTCTGACACTTATCCAGAAAACCTTAAGCATCCTTGCCCTCAGCACCACTGAATGTCAGAGGCCGATGGCTACTAAACCTCTCCAGCCTACGCTGCTCATCATCTAGCATAGCCGGGACCACGAAGTCCTGAACTGGAGCAACTGGAACCGCTCCCAGTGTCTGATGGCCCTGAGTAAGCTGCTCAGTTGTCCGGGCAACTGGAGTTTGACTGCGTCCCCCGGCTTGAGAAGTAGCGGCAACTGCCTGAGCAAGGGTGGTAAACACAGTCAAGATCTAAGCCAAGGTCTCCTGACGACCCGGAATAATAATAGGCACTACCGGTGGCTAAGCCTGTCTCACTGGAGCATCTGCGGCGGGAACCTGATCCTGAATAGTAGGGGGATAAATTGATACTTCCCTGGGTGCCGCACGTGTTGGCCCCCTACCTCTACCACGGCCTCAACTGCGGCCTCGACCCCTCCCTGGTCTAGCTGGTGGCTGATCGCCCTGATCGGTGGCGCGAGTCCTCACCATTTGTGAGAGAATGAAACAACAGAAGTTTAGATTTCCAGAATCAACCAAATGGCATGACAGAATTCAAGAAAAATGAGATTGTTCCTAAGGGTTCTGCAGCCTCTCGAAGATAAGTACAGACGTCTCCGTACCGATCCGCAAGACTCTACTAAACCTGCTCATGACCGTTGAGTCCTATGTAACCTAGGCTCTGATACCAACTTGTCATGACCCCAAATCCTAAACCGGCCATGATTGCGCCTATCATGGAACTAGGCTAGCCAACCATTTCAAACTATCATAATATTTCATAAATTTTCCCACAATTAGCAGATTTTAAACAGTAACGTGAGATGAACAATTTATACATTTCCCCAAAACCTGGAGTCAACTGTCATGAGCATTTAAGACTGTAAATACAATGTACAATATAGTGACTTGCTACCACAAAAGTGTGAGGTACAAAATACCAAAAAACTATGATCTGGGGGAAGGAAAAGAGGTGAGCTGGGGACGCTGAGCAGCTACCTCGATCCTCGAACAAATCCAAGCTCGTCCAGAAATCAACTAGTGAGATGGTCCGGTACCTAGATCTGCACACAGAGGTGCAAGGAGTAACGTGAGTACGCCAAATCAGTAAGTAATCAAGTAACTAAGAACTTGAATGTAGTGACGGGCATTTAAATCATGTAAATCCATATAATGAATAATAGTGGAAATGAATAAATCAAGTCAGGAATCTACAATTCTGAATATTTCATAAAACTCCGGTTTCCATTTAAAGAAAATCTCGTATAAAAGCATTTATCTAACATTTATTATCAGAGGCTTAGTGTAAAGAAGAGTGAAAACAGCATTTTCTTAAAATATAAGCCCCTCGGGCATAATATCACTCACAATAAAGCCTCTCGGGCAAGCCTCTCAGTCATTCGTGTCTCCACTATCAGTATCTCATGCTCTCACTTAAACACTCGTACTCAGCAAGTACCATGAATACAAACAACTGCTACAGTGGGCAGCCAACTCCATTATATATATAACATACATTGCGGCATGCAGCCCGATCCATATAATAGTTGACTGCGATCACTGGGGGTGTGCAGACTCCCGGAGGTGCCCCATCAACCCAAACACTATATCTGCTGCGGCGTGCAGCCCGATCCAATATGTGCATTGCTGCGGCGTACAACCCGATCCATATACAATAAATATATATATATATATATATGTTGCTTCGGCGTGAAGCCTGCCCCATACATAATCTATATATTGCTGCGGCGTGCATCCCGACCCATAACATATCCTCACCTACTCGGCTCTTGGCCTGGACATATATACTGCTGCGGCGCGCTACCCGATCCTTAACTATCCTCACATACTCGACTCTCGGCCTGAATTAGTCATCCTCACAAGCCACTCGGGCAATTCATCTCAACTCACGGGACTCAGCCCAAAATACTTCTCAGAGTTTCAAGGCAGTGTGATAACAGTGAAAATAACAAGTGGTAAACATGACTGAGTTCACATATGTTCTATCATGATAGTGGTAGAATAGTGTAGAAGTACCTCTGAGGGTCTAAACAGGTCGGCACAAGGCCCCAATCATGGAAAATACCCCTGAGGGTCTAAATAGGTTGGCACAAAGCCCCAAACATGGCTCGCATCCCATAAAAAAGTATTAATTTCTAAAATACAGGATATCATAAGATTTCAAATTGAATACGCGGTTTAATAGTCGCTACGGGACGGACCAGGTCACAATACCTATCATGTGCACGACCCCACGCTCGTCACCTAGCATGTGCGTCACCTCATTTACCACAATAATATCAAATATCGCTGTTGTGTCATATCCTCAGGTTTAGAGTTACAATTGTTACTTACCTCAAAACAGTCCAAAAGCTACTCCGCGATGCGCTTGCCCCTCGAATTGGCTCCCAAAAACTCCGAATCTAACCAAAACTAGATTAACATCATCAATATACGCTAAAGGAACAAAACCCAATCAAAAACTATCAATTTAGACACAATTCTCGAAATTTGGCCAATCCCGAACCCCGAGCCCACGTCTCGGAATTTGATACAATTTACATCGCTAGAATCCTCATCCTCCCACGATTCTATACATACCAAGAACACAAAATTGGACCACAATTTCCCAGTCAAATCATCAAAAGAAATTCCAAATTCTCATGCACCTAATTTTCCCAATTTTGGATTTAAATTCGACAAATTTCCGGTTTAATTACTAAGAAAATAACATAGAATCGAGTTATGAAGTCGAAAATCTTACCTCCAAGTGATTCCCTTCAATTTACTCTTCAAACCCTCTCAAAGAGCTCCAAACCCGTTCAATAATGGAGGAATAATGGACTCAATTTGCAAAGATGGTCTTTTAAAACATTCTGCCTAGCACTAAATATCAATTAACTGCGATCGCGGGACCACCCACGTGATCGCGAAGAACAAACTGACAGCCTCCAAATCTTACACATCGCGACCGCACCATTAGCCACGCGATCGCGAAGCTTCGACTCCCTGATCTATGCGATCGTGTACCCATTCACGCGGCCGCGAAGAACAATTGTAACAACCTCACGCGCCCCCTTTTTCTTCTACGCAATCGCACAATACACCATGCGATCGCGCTGCTCTGGCTGCCCAACCTATGCGATCGCAACCCTCCTTACGCGATCTCATAGAACAAATCTGCTTGCCTCAAACCTTACCCTACGCGATTGCGGGTGAACTCACGCGATCGCAGGTGAACTCACGCGATCGCGGTGAAGAAGCCACTACTGCTAAAACACCAGAAAAGCAACAATCTCCCAAAGACCAAAAGTGCTTGTTTGAGCATCCGAAACACACCCGAGGCCCTCGGGACCTCAACCAATCCTACCAACACACCCCATAACATCATTCAAACTTAGTCGAGCCTTTGAAACATCAAAAATAACCCAAAAACACCAAAATTACATCAAATTCAAGCCTATGAATTTGGAACTTCTAAATTTCGCCAATGATGCCGAAACCAACCAAAACACATCCGATTGACCTGAAAATTTGCACAGATATCCAAAATGACATTACAAACCTGCTCCAACTTCCAAAACTCCATTCCAACCCCGATAGACTATTTTCCATTGCCGACCTGAAATCGCCAAAAACTAACTTTTGCCAATTAAAGCCTAATTCTACACCGGACATCAAAACTTCATTCCGAACACACTCCTAAGTCCCAAATCATCTAACAAAGCTATCCGAGCCATAAAATCCGCATTCCGGGGTCATTTACCAATAAGTCAACTCCTAGTTGACTTTTTTAACTATTAAGCTAATTTAAGAGACTAAGTGTCTTAGTTCTCACCACGACCACTCCGAACCCGAACCAACTGATCCAACACAACATATATAGTCTAAGAAACATATGATAAGGAATAAACGAAGGAAACGGGGCTAATCACACAGAACGACCGGCCGGGTCGTTACACTTGAAAAAGGAGTAAACATATTAAACACTTATATGGGCACTTAAAGCACTGTATTAGGGAGTATTTAGGCCAAAGAAAGTGATCAAAAAGCCTTAGGATCAGAACTAGCAGAGTTACTATTTTTCTTCCTAAGAGGTAATGAATTGCGATTGCGAAAATTAGCACGCGATCGCGAAGAACAATTTGGTTTTTAGCAAAAATAAAGCTACACGATCGAAGAAGAGAAACCACGATCGTGAAGAGAATTTTCACTCTCAGTATAATTAGACCTACGCGATCACGGAAGTGGGCATCGCGATCGCGAAGGTCTTCTTCCTCGCCCAATATTAGCTCGTTTGGGCATTCCATCAAACAATTTGTGCACCAATTTCTTTTGTTCGTTTTTCGTCCATTTTAGCACACATCTTGCCCAAAGTATTTTTTTAACAACAAAATGCTCACACTCAGCCAACCTCATCCAACAAGAAAGAACAAATTTCACACACAACAATGACATCAAAGACCTAAAAATATTAGACTTAAGCATGAAGAACCAAGCACTTTTCTTCCCCAATTTTAGCACAACGAATTATAGTAAATGAGTTTGAGGAGGAGGAGAGTTATGAAATACATACCTTTGAGAATTTGGAGTGGAGATAGAAATGGAATTGAAGAATATAGAGTTGGGGATGATATCCAGGGGTTAGGGGATAGGAAGAGTCGTTACTATGTTTGGGAAGAAGTGGGTTATCTTTAGATTTCCAGTGTTTCAATTTTAAGAAACTTACTTGACGAGACGCGATCACGTGAGTGAAGATGCGTTCGTGAAGAACAAGTGTTTCCCAAAACACGAGACCACATTTCTTCCTTCGCGATCGCAAAGAGATAAAGAAGTATTTTATTCTTCACGAACACAGGTATTGGTTTGGGCTGTCCGGATAATGCAACCTGCTCAAATCAACTCAAAAAATGTGAAAATTTATAGATTAGTCAAAATTAATATACTAATCTATTATAAAAAGAAAATTTCAAAAAATGACTTAAAATTTTGAAAATGATGGACTGCCTCCCACCTAGCGTGGCATTTAATGTCGTAGCACACCAGTAGTAAACTTTACCACTTTTCTCTCTACTTGGAGGATATGAATTGGGAACCTAACTTGGATTCAAACATGTAACCACGAGCAACATGAGTGTTACGTAGATAAAAAATCCAAACGACATTTGCTTCATTTTACATTTCTTGGCTTTCTTTTGATGAATGTGTTTTTGCATTCTTGAACTTTCAAATTGCAAGTTGTATGTCTCTTGTATTTATTCTTTGCTCTCCCATATGGATTCAGATTGCTCAATTCTCATATCAACATAAAATTCCAAAGTTGAAAAATGCTTGGAATGAGATATCAACCTCCCAATGTGCAACTTTTTCCAGATTTTGACATCCTCTTTTTCCCCCGGACTAGAGTCAATCTCAATATTTTTTCAATTATGCCAGTTGAATCTAATTTTTTTTACTTCTCGACATCACCAGCAATCATGGAATCGGTTAGCAGAGGTTCACATCTTGATTCCTTACAATGAATCTCACTTTTTTTCTCGAAGTTGGACTTTTTATGAACTCTTTTCACACTCTCTAGTTGGTGAGTGTTCCATTTGTTATTCCATGGTATGATAGTCTCATCATTTCCATTTAGTACTTGTTTGAAGTACTCGAGTTCCAAGTCGCGCTTCTCCTCATTTCAAGAATGACTTCAAACATCAGCATTAACCTCTCATTTTGAGCGTTTGAGAGTTCTCTTGATTTTGATGAAGTCCCAAATAAGGATTTCTGGTTTCAACCTCTAAGGGAGGTTCTTGACTATCATTAACTTTCGAGGCTTTTTGGACACTAAAGCTTCAAGCATTTCTCCCATTTGTGAGTTCAACTTTTCAAACGCCAAATCATTTTGGAGACTAGTTTCCAAAAGCTCCTCCAAGGATTTTTGCTCTTTGTTTCTTCCTTCAAGTAGGTAGTCTATCATGAGCTTGAACTCTCCATTTTAACTCTGCTCAATTTCTTCCACTTCCATATCCCTATAATTTTCATCACAAAATGTAGAATCGTCGTGGCAGACGTTTGGGAAAGGGAAGGAAAAATAAGTACACTTAGCCCAATGGCCATTTTGACCACCACACCAATCTGATATACTCCAGTCATAGGATTGAAATTGTGCATACAATCCGCCGCTGGGAGAGTTTAAATAATTTTTCCACGAGTGTGGTCCTCCATAATAAGGACAAAGGTCATCAAAGTATGAAATACTACCATCTGACCAATTTTTATTATATGATGACATTTTAAAAAATTAAAAAAATAAACAAGAAAACATACAAGAAAATGAACAAAGATAAGAAAAAAAATGACTACATAATTATTCACAAGTTTGGACCAAAGCACATACGCGTACTTCCTAAACAACCTAAATGCACTAAATTGTTCCCTGAGAATGAAGCCAAATTTGATAGCGTCCAAATCCAATCCTCAAGAGTAAGGGAACACAATCCCATGCAATATAATTTATCCAAGTATGAGCCAGGGTCGAATCCCACAGAGAACAATTTGTAGGCGATTAGAAAAGTAAGAGAATTATCGCTTGTTATGCTAAGCCAAACACTAAAAAAGATTTAACTAATGTGAAAATGTAACTAACCTAGAAATAAAGTAAAATGATCAATGGCTACAAGCATGGATACACATGGAATTACACTCTAGTAATGATCCAACGTATTTCACGATTTTACAAACATGATCAATTTTATGTTAATTAACCTCAAATAATAATTCTATATTAACTTCTTTCGTAGACTAATAAAACTTTCTAATTGAATTATCCCTAAAATAATTAAGAGATTAAGTACACCCGAATATTGTTACAAGTAGTTCAATCCTATCACTAGGTAGAACCTATAAAATGAGGGTCAATGCCTCGTTCATGTTAGTTAATCTTTCCCAACCCCAAATTACATTTTCCAAGATTAATTTGAAGTTAATGGGTGAGTTCAAGGGTTAGCGAATCCCTTTAGAAACATTAAAGAACAAGAATAGTTAAAGAAACAATTAAGTCACTTCAATATTAATAAAAATTATTCAATACATAAGCATAACAAGAGATTTAATCCAAACTTTAACAATGAATATTCCCAAAAACAAGTTTCAAGTATTTTAGTAAATACCACACACTTAGATATTCCACATAAATCAAGAAAATGACAAAATGAGTAAAAATGGGTAAGAAATTCTCATCCAAAATCTTCAAATCTTCAACTCCGAAGGATGTGTGTGAGAACCTAGATCCAAACTTGTATTGTCTACTCAAAGATTGCCAAATATAGCCGAAGATAGCCAAACATATTTTCCAAATGATTTGGGTCAATATTAAATGTTTTAGGAGCCAAAAATGTGAAATTCTAGGTCGGTCCAAATTCCGCCCAGCTAATATGCTACGTGTTTGCGAAACGATCATGCAATAGTGATGAACAATTCTTCGAAAAACCGCGATAAAAAATTGCACTTTGTATTTGCATCGAACATTTGACTAGTTGCTGACCAACTTTTATTCAACACATTCGCGTAAAGTTCAATGCATTCGTGATTGACTTCATCCAGGTTGACCGTGATCACATCACTCCACCTAGCGATCGTATAGAGTAATTGACCAATCAGTGACTAGCTATTCCTTCTTCACGTTTGCATCACTTCCTCTAAATCCACGATATCGATTCTCCTGGACTATCGCGATCGCATAAAACTCTTCGCTATCACGAACAGCCTTAACTGGCAGCAACCCATTTTTTCTATTTTAACACATTTTGACTTGTTTTCTTCCGTGTTTTCTCTAAATCACATCATACATGAAATATGCCAATAAACTTCAACAAATGACTTATTTTGTTAACAAAATCATACAAAAGTCTAAGTATCAAGAAGAGATAAGTTGGTAAAATAGAAACTTATTAGTATGGCATGAGCTGCAGCTAGAGCCTCAGCTAGAGCAATATATGTGGAGCCACCAGTTGCTCTAGTGGAGGAGAAAGTTCCGGATATTTTTGAGCCGCTAAGACTAACTTAGACTCTGGTGATACCTATTTCTATGCCAGGTCCTCAGGAGACTTTGGACCAGATCTTGAGTGTGTATATAAGATTGGCTCAGACAGGTATGATGCCAACTGCACCAGCTACTTCACAAGTTGGGGTAGGAGCCTTGTCTCTTGCCGTCTGTACATAAGAGTAGCTAGCTCAGGGTTATTAGATACTAGGGGTTTTGCTCTTGTGGAACACACCGGGGTTGGACTATATCTTTGAATTATGAAGAGTAGAAGAGGCGAGCGATTCTAGAGACCTCATCCTCCCAAGTCTAGTAGAGGAGAGTCAGAGGATGATCTGGGTATTCTCGATTAGTGTTATTGAATTATATGCACAATGGGTCTTGCAGACTCCAATATGTAGTCGATTTCACGACTTTTCAGCTGACAGGGCCATCTTACAGGTGGTGATAGACCTATGAGTCGGGCAGTCCAGCTGGTGCAGCACCACATACATAGTACCAGCTCTCATTTCTCTTCTTAGAGAAGTTTGTCCCATAGACTTGAAAAGAGGAGTTGTGTAGGTAGTTTGTCATCTATGATATGAAGGTTTGTCCATACTCAGAGTGAGAGGATCAGAAGGTTCTTTAATGACCTCAACTATAGTATTCGATATGGTATGGTTGGAGTGGCTGATATTGATGCTAGTTTTCTCTGGGAGGTTTAGATTTCCAGGCAATTGGAGCATGTTTGCGGGCTTGAAAGAGAGGAAAATAAGGCCAAGAGGCCCTTTGATTCGAGTGTTTTTTGTTTTGCCTCATTTGGAGGCTATTCACATTACAGTAGAGGACGTTATTTTAGGCTAGCTCGGGCAGCTCGTTAGATTCCTCGTGATTTATCAGTTTGACATATTTCATACACTGCCTTCCCAGGTCAGTCATCATTGAACGCTCTACCAGCATAGAGTTCTTACCGCACTCTATCTGCTCAGGGTTCCACACGTGATTATTCGGTTATTAGGTTCAGTCATAGGGTCAACAACCTCGTTCGAGGAGGGGTTATTTTGAGTGTGAGGACTTGAGTCATATCAAGAGGGATTTCTCCAAGATTCTGAGTAGTGCAACACAATATATCACACAATCTATGAGTTTAGCGCCAGTAGCTACAACACTCTAACAACCAGCTAAGGGTGAGGCGCGGTAGGTTTGAGGCCACCTTGGGGTGGGGGGGGGAGGTCAGTCATGTGGTGTACATGCCAATTGCTATGCATTTTAATCTAGGCCAGAGGTAGTTGCTTCTGATGCTATGTTCAAAGCTTTTCTGATCTCACTGTGCCAATCGTTATAGGCATTATGAGTTCTTGGTGATGCCTTTTGGGCTGACTAGTGCCGCAACAAATTTCATGCACACGATGAACAACATATTTCAACCTTATATATTTTCCTTCATCATTTTAATTGATGATATATTGGTGTATTCTCGTATTTAGGAGGAGCGTGACCAACATTTGAAGATCATGCTCTATACATCTAAGGAGAAGAAGCTATATGCTAAGTTTTTCAAATGCGAGTCCGGTTATACTCGATGTCATTCTTGGTCACATGGTGTCCTGTGAGGGGACTAAGGTGGATCTGAAGAAGATTAGGCAATTCAGAGTTGGCTCAGACCTTCTACTGTTATAGAGATCTAGAGTTTCCTAGGGTTGGCAACATATTATTGCTATTTTACGGAGGGGTTCTCATTTATCGCAATTCCAATTACTAAGTTGACTCAGAAGGGTGATCCATTTAGGTGGTTTATGAGTGTCAGGAGAGATTTCAGAAGCTCAAGACTGCCTGGACTACAACTCTAGTTCTAGTTTTGCCTTCGGGATCAGGTTCTTATACAGTCTATTATGATGCTTCACGGGTTGGCATTTCATTTGTGTTGACATAGAATGATAGGGTGATTACCTATGCTTCACGTCGTTGAATCCCCAAAGAAGAACTACCTATTGCATGATTTGGAGTTAGCAGCTATTGTACACGCGCTCAAGATTTGGAGGCACTACTTATATGGTGTGTTTTGTGAGGTATATATGGATCACCGGAGTCTCCAACATCTATTCAAGAAAAAGGATTTGAACTTGAGGCCACAAAGGTGGTTGGAGCCATTGAAAGACTATGATATCACCATTCTTTATTATCTCGGGAAGGCCAATATGGTGCCCGACGCCTTGAGTAGGAAGGTAGAGTACATGGGGATTCTTGATTTTGATCCAACCAGGGAGAAACCGTTAGCTATGGATGTTCAGGCTTTGGCCAATAGATTCGTGAGATTGCATATTACAGAGCTCAGTAGAGTCCTTGCTTGTGTTGTATCACATTCGTCCTTGTGTGAGCGCATCAAATCTTGCCAGTATGATGATCCCCACTTGCTTATACTTAGGGACATGGAGCAACGAGATGGTTCTAAGGAGGTTAATATTGGTGATGATGTGGTGTTGAGGCTTCAAGGTCGGATCTGAATTCCTAATATGGATGGCTCGAAAGAATTTATCCTTGAAGAGGCCCATTATTTGTGGTTTACCTTTCATCCTGGTGCCGCAAAGATGTAGTATGATTTGAGGAAAAATTATTGGTAGTAGAGAATGAATAAAGACATTGTGGAGTTTGTTGCATGGTGTTTGAACTTCCAATAAGTCAAGTACAAGCATCAGAGACTGGGTGGCTTGCTTCTGAGGTTAGAGATAATAGAGTGGAAGTGGGAGCGTATCATTATGGATTTTGTGGTCGGGCTGCCACGGACCTTGAGGAGATTTTATTTTTAGTGGGTCATTGTGGAAAGACTTAACAAGTTTTCATACTTCATTCTGGTCATGACTTCCCACGCACCAGAGTGGTTGGCTCAGATGTATCTTAGAGATATTGTTCTCCTACACGGCGTTCATGTGTCTATTATTTCGAATCGATGCACTTAGTTTACATCAAATATTTGGAGAGTCGTGCAGTGTGAGTTGGGCATACAGGTCGAGTTGAGTAAGAAATTTCATCTCCAAACAGAAGGCAGTCTGAGCGTTCTATTCTGATCATAGAGGACATGTTGAGAGCCTATGTCATTAATTTGGGGGACTAATGGGATTCATTTTTGCCATAAATAGAGTTTTCCTACAACAATAGCTACTAGTCTAGTATCAAAATGGCTCTGTATGGGCCTTATATGGGAGGCAATGCCCTTGTCCAGTTGGTTGGTTTGAGTCGCGGGAGGCTAGGTTGTTGGGCACTAATTTGATTAGTGACGCTTTGGAGAAGGTAAAATTAATTCAGGAGTGGCTACGTACAACGCAGTCCCGGAAGAAGAGTTATGCTGATACGAAGGCTCGTGATGTGGCATTCATGGTTGGTGAGAGGGTTCTACTCATAGTTTCGCCTATGAAGGGAGTGATGAGGTTCGGGAAGAAGGGGCAAGTTGAGTCCTTGGTTTATTGGTACATTTGTGGTCTTTGAAAGTTTTTGTGAGGTGGATTACAAACTTGCCTTGCCATCCAGCTTGTCGGGAGTTCACATAGTGTTCCATGTTTTCACGTTTCAGAAGTACTATGAGGATCTATCATATGTGTTGGATTTCTGTTCGGTGCAGTTGGACAAGGATTTGACTTATATTGAGGAGCCGATAGCCATTTTGGATAGGCAGGTTTAGAAGATGAGATCAAAGATATTGCATCAGTGAAGGTTTAGTGGATGGTTCAACCGATTAAGGAGGCGACTTAGGAGAGCGAGCTGGATATGCAAAGTAATATCCTCACCTTTACAACATTTAATGTATGATTCTAAACTCGTTCGAGGATGAGCATTTTTTTAGAGGGGGAGAATGAAATGATGCAACTGGTCGTTTTGTGTATTAGACCTGTTCCCCTATTTGGTGGTTCTTGTATGTGTATTTTTTGCTATGTGACTTGTGAGGATGGTTGGTTTTGTTTCAGAGAGAATATGGAATTAATTGGAACACTTAGTTCTATGGTTGGAGGTTTAAGTTGTAAGGGTTAACCAAGGTTTGACTTTCATGTAAGCGACTCCGGAATGGTATTTTGATGGTTCCCATAGATTTGTAAAGTGATTTTTGACTTAGGAATGTGTCTAGATTTGAATTCAGAGGTCCCTAGATTGTTTTGTCTTGAATTGACGGAAGATAGAAAGTTGAAGATTTGGACGGTTTGTAAGTGTGATCGGGGATTGACTTTTGTGATATAAAGTTTGGATATTGGGTCTGGGAGTTGGAATAGGTTGGTTTCAACACTTGTGTGCAAATTTTGAGGTCATTCCGAGTTGATTGGACGTGGTTCGACATGCATCTTTGCGAGTTGGAAGTCAATTAGTTCCTTAGGCTTGAATTGAGGTGCGATTCATGGTTTTGATGTTATTTTGTATGATTTGATGCCTTGAGTAGGTTTGTGTTGTGTTTTGGGACTTGTTGGTATGCTCGAACCGGATCCCCGGGTGGGTTTTAAACCCCCTACAAGGCGGTTGAGCATGTCTAGTTGATGGATAGGTCTGGTTCAGTCTTACATGCAAAGAAGAGGTGTGTAGGTGCAAACTCACATTTGCGAGAAATGGGGCATAGAAACAAATGAGAATGGTTGGGTGGCAGAATTCGCATATACGAAATATTTGCACAGATGTGATGTCGCATTGCGATTGCTTGATCACATAAGTGATATCATAGAATCAGAGGTTTGAGTGCATGTACAGCTGGTCGTGGGGTTATGTGATCTCGTAGAAGCGAGCATTTCTCAACAGACATGACATTGTTGTCCACAAAAGCGAAAATCACTTGGTATTATATAATTTCGAGGGTTTGGTCTATTATTCATTATTTTGAGGTTAGGAGCTCGGCTAGAGACGACTATTGGGGAGTTTTTCATCTCACTTTGAAGTGTAAGTAATATCTACTTGATTTTGATAGTAGACCTTATTTCCCCATGGATTATTACACCTAGACTATGTGATTGAAAGGAGAAATCTGGGGGTTTTGGCTATGCTTTTGGAGAGTAAAAATAGGAGATTTGGGGACCATTTTAAGGTCAGAATCGTAATTCGGAATTGATTTTGTTCGGGATTTGTGAGTTATGTCGGGTACGGGGTGCGGGCCAGGGTTAACATTTTGGTTGACATTGTATGATTGTATAAAGATTGAAGCTTTATTTTTCGAGGTTGTTTTCTATGACCTTATTTAATGTTATTGAGCTTTTTGGCTTGATTTGAGCTTTTGGGAGATTGATTCGCATGGGAAGGGATTTCTAGAGTATTGATTTAGCTTGCTTGAGGTAGGTATTTTGCCCTAACTTAGATGATGCACTAGTTGCCTGATTTATTTAGTGTTGGCTACATGCTATGGGTGGTGCACATGCAAGTGGTTGGTCCCATGTGCGTGCACCATGTTTTATCCATGCTCGGGTTGTGCTTAGGATATGTCATGCCTTGAATCGATTGCTAAGCTTCATTCTCTCATGTTTCTTATGTTTGTACCCCTTTCTGAACTAGTTGAATCATGTTAGAGGTTATACGTAGGTTAATCTTAGGTTCGAACATAAAAATTGCTATTTTGTGGCGTAATCGCCTAATTTGAGGTATGGTAGTACACTTCACACATGCATTCACCTTAGCATGTCATTTATATCAGCCCATGAGTATAAAATTTGATATCCTTTGTTCATGTACTGACCCGACCAGTCATTTTGAGAAGTAGCACATCATTTGGCGGTTTGAGGCCTTGAGTAGCTTCACTTCATATGCCATGACTTGTACGTGTGGTCTAAAAGGAATTTGGAAAATTTCAAAATATTTGGAATTGTCCAAGAAGGCCTGTAGTCATAGGAGCGGACTTGGTCTCATAGGAGCATGAGCGCATAAGTGCTTTTTGTCTGCATAAGTGGAAGCGCATATGCGCTATTTGGGTTGCAGAATCGGAGGCATCTGGTTTGATTTGGAGCCGCACATGCGATGAATTTTCCGTAGGTGCACAATCATAGAAGCGGCTATTTATCCGCAAGTGTGAAAGTCGCCGGTCAGTGGGTACTTTTAAATCGAGGCTTAGCTCTCATTTCTCTCATTTTTCATTGGGATGGCCGAATTGGCGGAGCTATTTGGAGGATTTATTCATCAAGCAGTACGAGTAAGTGATTCCTACTTATTGCAAGTTAATTGCATGAATTTCATAAGGATTTAACATGAAAATATTTTGAAATTTTGGGGTTTTAAGAGGAAACCTAAAAATTAGTAAATTTGAATTTTGGCAGCGATTTTGGAAATGGAATTAGGAATAAATTACATATTTGAGTTCATGGTATCATGGGTAACCTTTATCTTAGAAAAGTTTTGGAATCTGGGCAGGTGGGCCTGGGGGTTGACTTTGTTGACATTTCGAGCGATGTTGGAAATTATTAATAAATTAATTAATTATGATGTTGGAGTATAATTTTATTGGTTTTTCTTGGTTGTTTGACTACTTTCGGATCATTTGACTTTGAGTCGAGGAGTTAGAGAGACATTGGAGCCGGTTATGGAACTTCAGAGCAAGGTAAGTCTCCTGTCTAACCCTGTATGGGGGAATTTACCCCGTAGGTGTTATTCTCCGTATATGCTACATGTTGTGGGAGTTGCGCACGTATGAGGTGATGAGTGCATGCGTATGCTAGAAATCTTGATTATTTCCACTAGGCTTAGGTTAACACCATGCTTTCATTGTACTATCTGAGTTATCCCTGCCTGTTTAATTAATTTTGCATTACGACCTCAGACTAGGCATGCGTAGATCGATAAAATCACTATTGTAGAGATTTGAAGAGCTACTTGATTATCCGTGAAACAATTGTGCTTCCATTACGAATTTCTCCCGCATTGTGCATTTTCATTGAAAAACTTCCTTAAATTTCATAACTCATAAGTATAATCGTGAGTGGGGTGAAGGACCCGTTAAAGATTCTTATTCTTATGGGATTGGGTTGTTCGCCTTGACAGTGTCATATTCTTATTGGATCAGGCCATGCACCTCGGCAGTATCATATTCTTATAGGATCATTTCGTTCGCCTCGACAGTATTATATTCTCATGGGATCGGGTCGTTTGCCTAGGCAGTATCATATTCTTATGGGATCGGTCCATTTGCCTCGGCAATATTATATTCTTATGGGATTGGGCCGTTCGCCTCTGCAGTATCATATCCTTATGGGATGGGGCCATTCGCCTCGATAGTATCACATTCTTATGGGATCAGGGAATTCGCCTCGGCAGTACATATTCTTATAGGATCGGTCCGTTCGCCTTGGCCGTATCATATTCCCGTGGGATAGGGATGTTCGCCTCATCAGTATCATATTCTTATAGGATCGGGACGTTCTCCTTGACATTTCTATAAAAAAATCTTATGGGATCGGGCCGTTCACCTCGACAACTTCATGAAACACTCTTATGGGATCGGGTCATTCAACCTTGGATGAATCGTGCGTAATTTTTACAAGAAGCCAGAGTATCTGTGAGTTCTCCTGACTTGAGTTGTGATGACCTATGTGGTGGGGACCAATTTATATATACTCCGGTTGAGGAGGTAACCAATAATTGAGAGCTTGTATTTACTATTTAGATGAGGATCGTACCACATAGCTATATTTATTTACACTGTTTATTTACCATGCCTCATACTTGTTTACTTTCTACTGTATTGATTTATTGGACCACTAGTAAGTGTCGATGTCAACCTCTCATCACTACTTCTCCGGGGTTAGGCTAGATGCTTACTAGGTACGCGTTGATTTACGTACTCATGCTACAATTCTGCACTTATTGTGCAGGTATATATTCCTGGTGGTCTTTGGCCGTAAAGGCGCAGCTGTTGTGGGGACTTTACGACGAGTTGCATCCCATGTTATGATCCACAACATACAGAGTATCCATCAGAATTATTTATATTTTTCCTGTCTAACTTGTATTCCAGACAGAGTTGTATTGGTATTGTACCTTATAGTAGATGCTCGTGCATTTCTGACACCGGGTTTTGAGGGTGTTCCATAACTTATTTATGGATTGTTTTATATTGATACAATTTTACTAATAATTTTAATTAAATTATACATAGCTATGATTTATTTTAATGCACTGCCATCTAATACGCTCAAATTACACCTAAATAAATAGTGTAAGGCGGTCGATGTCAGATATAATAACCCAACTAGGTTGGGGTCGAACCCCACAGGGAATAGTGTGTAATAATTACTTGAATAGTGTGAAACTTGACTTAAATCGTAATTCTATTCCGTTAGCTTTAAAAAAAATGTTGTAATTATGTGTAGTAATGAAGACTATTGTATTGTGAGAATATAATTAATTTGATTAAGGAAACCAAGGTTGTGTCCCCTTCAATGAAATGTAATGCTACCGGTGTTAATATGATATATTTCTAACGGAAGGTCCTTTGATATGAAAATGGTTTCTAAGTGACTACCCAATATTTCCCAATAGTTAGGTAGTATTTTCTCTTTATGATTTTTCCAAATATAAAAGAGTTGCACCGTTAACCAATTTATGTCAAATAGAACCCACTTATTCCTCAACGACTCTATTAAACAAGGTTAAAGCCTTGAGTTTTTTATATTCAATTCTACCAAATTCTAACCCACTTTTCCAGGTAAAGAAAGAGCAAAATGGGATTAGTTAATGTTTGCAACCACCAACAATAAATGAAGCATGAGAAATAAATAAATATCAACCA
>ML340481.1:0-18373 GCA_005239505.1 Nicotiana paniculata
TCGATAAGTAATTATCGATAAGGGTCAAAATCGAATCGATAAATCGAATGCACACCCCTACAAGTAATGTTATAAAATTTTCAAAGCAAACACAACCACGTCAAGTTTCAAGTCATGGGTCAGATAGTTCTTTTCATATATCTTTATCTGCTTAGAAGCATATGCGATAACTTTACCTTTCTGTATCAAGACACAACATAACCCAACTCTAGAGGTGTCACACTAAATCGCAAAGCCACTCGAACCTATTGGCAAAGTCAATACTGGTGTCGTAGTCAATTGATATTTGGTCAAAAATAAATATCTTTAATTATTGTTGTCTCACATTCTAGTACTTTTAACCATATTTTATGTGTTAATTATCTTATTTTATGCTTATTATTATATTTAACTGTATAGAAATAAAGCGGCGTGAAGATAAAGAGCTCTAAAACAAAATTAAATAAAATAAAGAACAAAAAATAAAGAAAGAAGACAAGAGGGACACCATTTGGGTTTTTGTTCCCCCAAGTGTAAGACAAAAGAAAGAAGAGAAACAAAGCTAAGGAAAAAATTGAAAGAGGGAAAAACTGTGAAAAGCTACTTGTTTTAGCCCCAAGGCCAGCGGGACGCGCTGCCTTGGACGCTGTATTGCGAGGTTTTTCTTTACTTCGTTCCATACAAGGTTATTCCGGCCCTACATGGCCCCAACTCGGATAAAAGGGGTTCTAAACCTATTTTGGAGGAGGAGGACATTTTTAGAGGAACTTTTGACGAGGGGAGAGCACCGAGCCACCATGGAGGCCGGGTTTCATCTTTTTTCCATCAAACATAGTAATTTTTATGTTTTTTTGTGTGATATATTGTTTGGTTACCGTGTATATGTGGATCTAAACTTCACGTTCTAGGGTTGTGGTTCTTTCATGACTATTGTTATTCAGATATTGATTTTGCTTTCTTGATTTATCATATGTCACGACCCAAAATCCACCTAGTTGTGATGGCACCTAAGTCAACTCGTCAGGTAAGCCAATTAACAACTATCCAAATTAATGATATTTCTTTTTCGAAGAAAGAAATGATAATAAATGTCACGACCCAAATTCTCCCTCCGTGAATTTGTCGTGACGACACCTAGTCTTTACGACTAGGTAAGCCTAACACTTTGCGGAAATAAAATAAAATGAAAGCATGAACATTAACAAATAACAGTAACAATAATTTAAATAAGCAATTGAATGCCACTCGACATGTACAATTATCCACTTCCGAAATTTACAAAAGCACTCCCAAGACCCAGAACACCGAAAGTCACAAGCTTCTACGAGATTCTAACTTTTCTATACATTATTGTATACAGAAATAAGGGAAAGAATGAACATATGGGGATAAAGGAGGACTCCGAGGATCTGCTGGCACGGGCAGATGTACCTTGAAGTCTCCAATAAACAGCAGCGAGTGCAACTACTAACGAGGCTGGTGGGAGGAACCTGGATCTGCACACGAAAAATATTTACAGAAAAGGGCGCGAGTACACCACAATGGTACACAGTATGTGCCAAGCCTAACCTCAGTCGAATAGTGACGAGATTAGGTCAGGGTCCTACCGATATTTATAATAATAAATCAAGGCAAGAATCATATATCGCAGTAAAATGAGGACTGAAATTTAACAAGGAAGAACGCATAGAAGGTAACAACTCCGTACACAACAATACAACAGGGGATCTCCCGAGATACCGTCTCGTAATCCCAAAATAAAAGTACAGGGGGATCTCCAGGAATACCGTTCCGTAGTCCCAAAATAAATATGCAAGACAGGGGGATCTCCCGAACTACCGTTCCGTAGTCCCAAAGTAAATATGCAGCAAGGGAGATCTCCGGGAAATACCGTTCCGTAGTTCCAAAGTAGATATGCAGAACAAGGGGATTTTCCGGAATACCGTTCCGTAGTCCCAAAGTAAATATGCAGCCCAAATAATAGAATTCAAGAATGACAACACGGAAATCCTATAATTCAGCCTAAGCACAAGTTAAGAAAGAAACAAGTAAATTCACTAAACATGTTGCACGTAGTTCAGATAAACAGTTAAGGCTCAAATCTAGCAAAAATCAATTAAATAACATAAATACAACTATAAGGAACTAATCTAGCTACTGAAATCAAAGTGTTATTTATCTATGTCAATACCACACAAGAGGGGGGGTGATTTGTGTGGTGACCAATTTTTGCGTGCAGTAGTTATAGAAGGACTAGGCTCTTCTATATGTTCCAACTCCTACAGTTTGCGGAATAATAATTGCAGAAAATAAACGAACACATCAATTTTACGTGTAAAACACCTGGCTCAAAAGGTGAAAAAACCACGACCTACTTCCCAGTAGGATTTTCCCAAACTCTTCACTAAATCAATGGGCCAAACAGCATTTACAAAATAAACTCTTTTGTAAACCTAAGGACTAACTCTAATCCCCTTGTGGCAAACTAGCCTCTAGCTATTTGCGACAACCTTCAAGTTAACTCTAACTTAATACTCAGTACCTATTACAAATGCTTCTAGATAAAGCTGAAATATACACTTTGTAATCACCTACTACAAATAAACTAGACTAAAAAACAACAGATGGAACTGGTTCTTCTATCTGGTTAAAGTAGCTTCAGAATCGCATAGGAAATTCTCACACGAACTGCTTACAAAATTGCTTTGGTAATTTTGTGCTCAATTCTTGTTTTTCTTCTATGTTTGTGCGCACCTGTTCAATAAGAATACTTGACAATATATAGGATCAGTAGAGAAGGAGATATACTAGAACTCGGTTGCAACTCTTCCTTGGTGGAAGAGTTCTAGTCGATCTCAACTCCCTAGATCCTCTTCTATTTTGATTATGTCCTTACTGAATAAGGAGTCCATCTCCCTATCAATTTATAACCTTTTCGATCAGGAGATATATCTTCATATCACTGATTGTGTTTATCTCCTGTTTGTGATCACCTCACGTGCCATTAACTCTGTATGTCTATGTCTCCAGTGATGGATATGGTTCAACTTTGAGTTCATTTGTCAATCTTTAAAACCATTCAGCTTCTTGATCCAACAAATTCTCCCTTTTTGATGATGATAAATTATGTGCTTAGGCCTGTAATCACTTTAATCCAACATTGACACTTTTTATAGTATTAAGCATTTATCATAAAGAACCAGGTTCATTAGGTTATAAATATCACAATTTTCAAAATAGCACATCTTCCCCCTTTTGGCATCATCGAAAAGTTGAACAGTGTTAGAATTAATAGATTTATAATAATTACTCATGGCCACTGAGGCAACTGCAAGTGCAAACATGGATTAATCATCAATAGTAAACCAAGGATGTAAACTATCAAGGAAAGTGAGACAAAATGGGTAAGAGCAAAAACAACACAATTCATTGATAAGAGCATTGTTCAGGCACTAAACACGTAAAGAAATAAAAGCAGTTACAGTCATGAGCAAAAGATAGCAAAAAAAATCCCGAACTGGGTCATAGAGGGGTGAGGGACGGCATTGGACACCTAAGGCTGGGAAGGGGTGGAGATTGGGTTCTTTTCTTGGAGAAGAGAGAGCATTTGTTGAATAATCCCTGCATTCTTCTCCTTTTCATTTGCCAGTTCAGATCTGAGAGCATCCCGCCCAGCCTCAACCTCTGTAAGGCGGGTCTTCAGGTGAAGGATTTCAGCATCCTTAACCCCACCTTCATGCACAAGCGCCCTGACCTTGCTATTCACAGGCATTTTCCTTGATAAACCAGGTTCATCGTGAGGAAAATTCACAACATAGTCGCATGTCAGAAGCGTGTTCTTCCCAAAATGGTCCTTGACAGTGGCCATTTCTTCTTTCTTCACGGGCACTTTGATGTGAGCCAGAACAGTCGTTAGGATGAACCCATATGGGATAGAATGAGCCTTGGGGCCATTTACCACCCTGTCCAGCAGCTGAATAATGAAAGAGGGTCAGTTGATTTTCCTTCCACTGTCCAGGCACTCCATGAGAGTTAAATCCATATAGTTTTCTATGTGCCTCCTCTCTTGCATGGGTAGTATGCATTTATTGACAAACTCAAAAACCACTTTGTGTTGAGCTTTCATCTCGCTTTTGAACACAGCCCTTGGTTCCACTTCTTCAGGATTATCACTGAACCTCCTGGTGATTTGCAGTGTAGAAGGAAGGCCATCCAAGCTAGGCCACCTATGCCTTGTATAATCATCATACCCCTCAGCGGGAATCCCAGGAATCTCACCCAGCTCATTGACATCAAAGGAGATCTTAACCCCATTTACCTGACTGGAGACCATGCCATCCTTGACTTCTGCATTTTCCATGAACTCGACAAACTCACTCCTGGCCAGCCTGCCTGCTAGTTTAAGGACCATGTCCTTCCAGACCTGCACGTCCAGAGTGTCCACAAGGTAAATCATGCCGGATTCTTCAAGATCCTTCAGCAACCTTCCCTTCAGTATCGTGCACTTCCCAAATTTTCTCTATTTGTCTGTCTCTCCACCAGACTCATTTGCTTCTTCACTACTCCACTCATCATCATCATCAAACTGAGCCTTCTTTGATTTCTTTGTGGACCTAGTCCTCCTAGCAACAGTCGAGGGTGTAGCAGACACAGATGCTGGCTTCTTGGAAGAAGTCTTGGACTTCTTTGGTTTGGGTGTCTCAATCTCAACTTCTGCCATTTGTTCCTCTTGATGGACCAGGTCCATCTCTTCAACATCAATAGCCTCTGCGGGCTCAAACACTTTTTCCTTCCCTTTTCAGCTTTCTTTCTCCTACTCTCCCTCAAAGCTTTCTGCAACTCCTCTTCACTCTGCCTAATTGCACTCCTTGTAGTGCGACCTCTAGGAATGGAAGCATCAGCAGAGGGAGTGGCTTTTCTCTTATTGCTTTCCACTGGAAGAGCAGCTTTCATGGTCTTAGGTGTCTTCTTCTTTTTGGATTTATAGTTATCTCCTAATTTTCTCATAAGATCAGCCAAAGCTTCCTCAATGGATGAACCAGGTTCGTCGGTTGCATGTTGAATATTTTCCATCCCTTCTGCAGCCTCTCTAGAATTACATCCCCTAAATCCTCTGCACCTTCTTCAACAACCACTGGGACAGTTCCTCAAATTGTCAATGGAGTGGCTCATTCCCATGTTCCCCTCACAGTACTTCTTTCTCCCTCTCTCTTAATTTCTTTCACAAAGTTATTTTTACCGCCTCTTTTTCTCCTATCAAGAATCTCCACATCTACTACGGACCCAATTAAAACAAACCTATTTTCAGAAGTGACTGGCTCAGACCCAATTTTAGATGTTACCCTTTCAGAATTAGAAAAACCAATTGCTTCCCCCTCAGTGGTGGACCTGAAAGAGTCATTGGAGTTCTCAGATTCTTCGGCCTGGCTAGCTTGAAGCTTTGTGTTTAATTTCCTAGCTAGAGAGCCAGAGGCCACGGTCTTTCTGGCGAGCATTTTCACACGCCTTCTCCTGGGTTCTGGATTGGGGCTTGGTTGTACAAAGGGAGTGATTGGAGGAGACGGAACATGGTTATTTTAAGGAGTGGTGGGATGTGATTGAGATGGAGTGGAAGAATTTGATTGAGATGGGGTGGAACCAATATCTTCAAGCATGATACTGTAGTCAGGTGTGGTTGAGGAGGATGGAGTAGGAGGTGGAGTGTTAGCCATGGTGATGATTTTTGTTAAAGATAATCAGGATCAAGGTGTTTAAGTAGAAGATTGAAAGGGTTTCGACAGTTATGGCTTCAGAAAAAATAGAGGGTGAAGGATCAGAGAAGTGATGATGGATTTTTAAAGGCTTGGTTAATAGATACACAACGGGTGTAATTTTGGTCAAGTGGGAGTCTAATCGGTTCAGGAGTGTCAGGTGATAAGTGATGGTTATGACTCCCCTATAATCTAGGCCATTTTAATTTGATTTGACTCTTTGGAACTGGTTCGAATTTGGGATAGGTACTATATTTTGTAAAAGCTTATTATAGATAGAGTCCTGCTCATGAGTAACTATTGATATTTCAATATGTGTATAGTGGTGAGCACATACCTTGTCTGTCAGATGAACTAGCAACGATGAAACAGGTTCATCTTGTTAGAATCTCTTGATTAAGCCTCAATTTACAAAAATAGAAAACATCATTAGTAACCAAGGAGTCATATTAACACATGAAAAGAGAGTATGCATTTTAAGGCATGAGACTGAGCAACGATTATTTTGATTATTTACACCTTTTAGAATTCCTAGCCAAAAAAAATTTCCTCCTTTTTTTTTCATTTTTGTTTTGAATTGATTCAATTAAGTGATCTTAATCATCCCTAATTCTAACTTGTTTCTCTCAAAATTCTCCCTACTTAGTGCCTTATTAAAGGTGTCAGCAATTTTTTTGTCAGTAGCACAGAATTCAATAGAGATCATTCCCTTCTCATAGTTGTCTCTTAGGAAATGGTGTCTAACATCTATGTGCTTTGTTCTTTTATGATGGACGGGGTTCTTTGTCATACTGATAGCACTAGTGTTATCAAAAAAGATAAGAATGCATCCAACCTCTATGCCAAAGTCCATCAGTTGTTGCTTAATCCCTAGTAACTGAGCACAGCATGAGGCTGCAACCACGTACTCAGCCTCAGCAGTAGATAAAGCTACTGAATTCTGTTTCTTAGTGGCCCAAGACACAAGACATGAGCCCAAAAAGTGTGTCATACCTGAGGTGCTCTTTCTATCTACCAAAAATCCTGCATAGTCAGCATCAGCATATCCCACAAGATCAAAATTACTACCTTTAGGATACCAAAGACAGAGGTTTGTGGTGCCTTTAAGGTATCTCAAGATTCTCCTCACTACAGTTAAGTGTGATTCCTTTGGATTAGCCTGAAATCTTACACAAAGCCCTACGCTGAAGACAATGACAGGTCTACTGGCATTAAGATACAACAATGAACCAATCATTCCTCTATAGAACTTTTGATCGACGGATGAACCAGGTTCATCTACATCTAGTTTTGTGGTTGTTTCAATAGGAGTGTCAGTTTCCTTTGAGTCTTCCATTTTAAATCTTTTAAGCAATTCTTTCACATATTTTTGTTGATGGATCATAGTTCCATTTGAATTTTGTTTAATTTGTAAGCCTAAAAAGAAATTAATCTCACCCATCATGCTCATTTCAAATTCGCTCCCCATTAGTTTAGAAAATTCTTTACTTAGCTTTTCAGAAGTTACCCCAAAGATTATCTCATCTACATATATTTTGCACTACCATGAGATCTTTATCTTTTTCCTTCAAGAATAAGGTGCTATCAATTTTACCTCTCTTGTAGTCATGTTCCAGCAGGAATTTTGAAAGCCTTTCATACCATGCCCTTGGAGCTTGCTGGAGTCCATACAGTAATTTGTCAAGCTTGTACACATGATCAGGATTCTCCTTGTTTTCAAACCCCGGAGGCTGCTTCACAAACACTTCTATCTTGAGATAACCATTTAGGAAGGAACTCTTGACATCCATCTGGTGAAGGGTGAATTCCATGTAAGTAGCAAAGGCTATGAGGAGCCTAATTGCTTCCAACCTTACCACAGGAGCAAAGGTTTCATCATAGTCTATTCCTTCCTCCTTACTGTATCCTTGAACCACCAATCTTGCCTTGTTTCTTGTAACTGTTCCATCTTCATCAAGTTTGTTTCTGAATACCCACTTTGTTCCAATCACTAATCTATTAAAGAGTCTAGGTACCAGATGCCAAACTTGACTCCTTTCAAATTGGTTGAGTTCTTCTTGCATTGAATTTACCCAATCTTCATACTGCAAAGCTTCAGAAATATTTTTAGGTTCAATCAGGTATAGAAAAGCATCAAACGCACACAGATTTTTCAAAGAGGATTTGGTTCTGATTCCAGATGTTGGATCAGTTATAATGTTCTCAATGGGGTATGAGATTTGATATCTGTGTGGTTTTACAACCGACTGGTATTACTTGAAGATCCTAAAGTGTCTTGTTGCTGAGGAACAAGATCAGGGACAGGTTCCAATGAGGTTTGGAAATTAGTTTGTTGCTCAGTTCCCCCTGGCATGTTGCTTGGGATTGATGAACCTGTTCCATCACCCGTTCCTTCCTTCAGTGTTGCTCCAGTTTGGTCTGAGTTTCTGACCAGCCCAATTTCTTCATCTACTTGTTCCTGTCTCTAAGAAAGAATGTTAGTTTCATTAAAAACAACATGCACACTCTCTTCAACACACATAGTTCTTTTGTTATACACTTTATAAGCCTTACTATATGAAGAATATCCCAAGAATACTCCCTCATCACTTCTGGGATCAAACTTACCTAAGGAGTCTTTGCCATTGTTGTGCACAAAACACTTACAGCCAAAATCCCTAAGATGGGATATATTAGGCTTTCTCCCTTTAAGTAACTCATAGGGAGTCTTCTCTACAAGTGGTCTAGCCATGCACCTATTTATGATGTAGCATGCAGTGTTTATTGCTTCTGCCCAGAAGATATGAGGTAGTTTACTAGAAAGAAGCAAGGTTCTAGCCATATATTCAAGGGTTCTGTTCTTTCTTTCAACAACTCCATTTTGTTGTGGAGTTCTAGGGGTAGAAAAGTTATGATTTATGCCATGTTCATCACAAAATTCAGCAAACTTTGCATTTTCAAATTCAGTGCCATGATCAGACCTTATTGATGCAAGTTGATTTCCTAATTGTTTCCATATTTTTATAACAAAATAAGTAAACATGTGAAATGCTTCATCTTTAGATGTTAGAAACAATGTCTAGGTAAATCTAGAATAGTCATCAACAAGCACCATTACATATCTCTTACCACCTTTGCTTAATGTTCTAATAGGACCGCATAGATCCATATGAACCAGTTCCAACGTCCTGGTGGTACTTATTACTTTCTTGTTTTTGAAAGAGGACCTGCTTCCCCCTTGCACAAGCCGCACAAACTTTGTCTTCCTTAAACTTAATGTTAGGGAGACATATCACTAGGTCCTTGGAGACTAGTTTGTTGAGTTGATTTAGACTTGCATGTCCAAGTCTTTTGTGCCAAAGGAGGGGATCACTGTCCAACACACTCAAACAAGTTAATTTGTTTTCTGATAGTGTGGACAGATCTGTGATATAGATATTATTCACACTTTTTCCCTGCAAAACAATCTTGTCAGTGATAAGATTAATCACAAAATATTTTGTAGAAGTGAATGCAACTAAGTTACCTCTGTCATACAGTTGTGACACACTGATTAGGCTATATTTCAAGCCATTTATCAAGTAAATGTTCTCAATGGAATGTGTGTCATCCTTACCTACCTTACCAACCCAGATAATTTCACCTTTCTTCCCATTTCCAAAGGAGATATTTCCTCCTTTGAGGTTTTCAAGTGAAAGGAATTGTTCCTTGTTCCATGTCATGTGCTTTGAGCAGCCACTATCCAAGTACCATATTTGACTTCTCCCTTTCACTTGAACCTACAAAAGAAAATCATGGGTTAGTATTAAGAACCCAAACTAGTTTGGGTCCTTTTCTATGAGAAAAGGGATGAATTAAGCTTCTTTTGGCCCAATCTGGCAGCCAATTTTTCTTTCGAACAAAACTTTTATTCCTTTGACTGGCCTGCTCTTTTGCATTGCATTCAATTTTGTAGTGACCAGTCTTACCACAGTGGGTGCATATTTTGTTCTTAGGAAGTGTGAGATACTTACTTTTGGGATCCCATTTAGGCAGTTGACTCCTAAAGCCAAGTCCTCTTCTGTTGCTACTGTGATTTTCTAGAAGCCATGTCAAGGCATCAGAAGATTTATTCCATTTTCATGTTTGATCCAGTTCATGTTTGACCTTTCCAAGTTCCTTTTTTAGCACTCTTATCTGTTCATATTTATTATACAACTCATCCTTTAGTCTGCCTACATTTTCTTCTAACATGAGTTGAGAGTTGTCAGCTGTCTTCTTGCTAGTTCCTAGTTTTAGTTTTAAATTTTCAGATTTTAACTCTAGGACCTTAGTTTCAAGTGGATGAACCTAGTTCTTCAAGGCAGTGTTTTCATTTACAGATTCACTTACTCTGAGCTCCAGGTTCTTACACTTTGCTTTTAACATTACACACTCCTTAGACAATTGTTCTTTTTCTTTATGTATTTCTTCAGAATCATTAATGAAGTCAAGTAATAATTCAGAGAGTTTTTCTTTGGATAAGAACTTAATCTTGTTTTTGAGATGAGATATACTTACCTATGATTCCTCATATAATTCACCAATTGCCATGAGTGCTTGCTCATCTCCATCTTCATCATTTGATTCTTCATCTGAACTTTCTCCCAAGCAGCAACCATAGCTTTGGTTGATGTTGTGTTTTTCTTAGGATGAACCAGTTCCTTCTTCCGGTTCCTTCGTTCAGATCTTTCCTTTTTCCATTCAACTTCCCACTGAGGACAGTTCTTGATGTGATGATCAGTTTTTCCACATTTGTAGCATCCCTCGTTGGTGGGTTTTTTTGGTGCCTTTGCCTTGTTGTAGTTTCCAACTCTTGAGATGCCTTTTTTCCTAATGATATGGCTTCTGAATTCCTTGGTGATCATAGCAATTTCATCTTCATCCAGAACAGTTCCCTCGGTGATTTTTAGTGCCAGACTTCTTTCCTTATTGGGAGCATCCATCCTCATTGTCTTCCTTCTAAGTTCATAGGCAGTGAGATTTCCAATTAGCTCATCCAATTTGAGGGTTGCCATGTTCTTGGATTCCTGAATAGCAGTGATCTTACTCTCCCAAGAGATTGACAGAACCCTTGTAAAAATATTTTCAACCTTGTATTCTTCAAGGATAGTCCTTCCAAGATATTTTAGTTCATTTGGCGGAGTAGTGAACCTAGTGTACGCCTCTTGGATGGTCTCTCCTTCCTTCATAGAGAAATTCTCATATTGAGAATATAGTAATGTACCTCCGGATCTTTTCACTTGTGCAGTTCCTTCATGAGCCACTTGCAAAGTGTCCCAAATTTCCTTGGCAGTGGTGGAGCTTTGAATTCTNAAATTCTCATATTGAGAATATAGTAATGTACCTCCGGATCTTTTCACTTGTGCAGTTCCTTCATGAGGCACTTTTGAAGTGTCCCAAATTTCCTTGGCAGTGGTGCAGCTTTGAATTCTACTGTACTCATCTGGACCAAGTCCACACACAAGCCACTTCTTGGCCTTGGCATTCTTTTCCCATTTTCTGAAGTCTTCAGCAGTGTAGTCAGCTCTTGTGCTTGGCACATCTACTCCTTCAGCAGTCTTCTTCATGGTGGCCAAGGGACCGTCAGTGACTTCCCATAGTTCATATTCTTCTCCAATTTAGTGACCCTTCATCTTGTTCTTCCACCAGGAGTAGTACTGGACATTGAAGAGTGGTGGTCTAGCAGTTGATTGTCCTACCCAGTTCCCAGGTGGTGCACTCATCTTGATATTTTCCTAAGGTGTTAGCCTCTTCAAGGATAACCCGCTCTGATACCAATTGTTATTTATCTATGTCAATAACACACAAGAGGGGGGGTGATTTGAGGGGTGACTAATTTTCGCGTGCAGTAGTTATAGAAGGACCATGTTCTGCTATGTGTTCCAACTCTTACAGTTTGCGGAATAATAATTGCAGAAAATAAAGGAACACAGCAATTTTACGTGGAAAACACCTGGCTCAAAAGGTGAAAAAACCACGACCTACTTCCCAGTAGGATTTTCCCAAACTCTTCACTAAATCAATGAGCCAAACAGCATTTACAAAATAAACTCTTTTGTAAACCTAAGGACTAACTCTAATCCCCTCGTGGCAAACTAGCCTCTAGCTATTTGCGACAACCTTCAAGTTAACTCTAACTTGAATACTCAGTACCTATTACAAATGCTTCTAGATAAAGCTGAAAGATACACTTTGTAATCACCTACTACAAATAAACTAGACTAAAAGACAAAAAATGGAACTGGTTCTTTTAGCTGGTTCAAGTAGCTTCAGAATCGCACAGGAAATTACCACACGAACTACTTACAAAATTGCTTTGGTAATTTTGTTCTCAATTCTTGTTTTGCTTCTATGTTTGTGTGCACCTGTTCAATAAGAACACTTGACAATATATAGGATCAGTAGAAAAGGAGATATACTAGAATTCGGATGCAACTCTTCCTTGGTGGAAGATTTCTAGTTGATCTCATCTCCCTAGATCCTCTTCTATCTTGTTTTTTCCTTATTGAATAAGGAGTCCATCTCCCTATCAATTTGCAACCTTTTCGATCAGGAGATATATCTTCAGATCATTGATTGTGTTTATCTCCTGTTTGCGATCACCTCACGTTCCATTAACTCTGCATGTCTATGTCTCCAGTGATGGACTTGGTTCAACTCTGAGTTCATTTGTTAATCTTCAAAATCATTCAGCTTCTTGATCCAACACAAAGCTATAGCAAGAAATTAGAAATTCACCCCAAAAAGCCTCCCCGAGCTCTCGTCTCAGAATCGGGTAAAAGTCACAAGTTATGAACACCCATTCACTCACGATTCTAACCATACCAAATTTACTCAAATCCGATACAAAAATCTCGATCAAAACCTCAAAATTCGGCCTAAGAACTTTTCTCAAAAATTTTTTTATTTTTCACGCCAACCCACTAATTTAATGATGAAATTTAAGACGTAATCATGGGAATTAACCAAAACCAAGTGATAATTATTTACCCCAATCAACTCCACGAAAATCCTTTCAAGAATCACCCTAATCCATGGTCTCTAGCTCAAAATATGAAAAATGGGCTCAAGCCCACGATTTCAAATTAACACTGCCTGCCTAGATTTTCTTCATGGCAAACACGACCATCCTATAGCGTTCACATAGACCAACTTTACTTCCTCTCCGCTTAACTCAATGCGAACACATTCCTCTCCCCCCGAACGTGATGTTTTATCAACTCTAACCTTCGCGAACGCGGCCAGTGCCTCGTGAACGCGTAGAACAAAAGACTGGGGATCCCCAGCTACCTCACTCTTCTTTGCGAACGCAACCCTACTCCCGTGTTCGCAATGCATATACAGATCATGTCGTCGCATTCACATTATCTTCTCCGCCGAAAGCGAAGAACAAATCCTCCTCATCTCACAAACACTCTTCACGAACTCAAGGCTCCTCTTGCGAACACGTAAGAGGAAACCAGAAGCATACATCAGCAGATAACAACTATCTCACAAAGGTAAAAAATGGTCCGTTAACCACCAGAAACTCACCTGAGGCCCTCGGAACCTAAACCAAACATACCAACAAGTCATATAACTCCATGCAAACTTAGTTGAACCTTCGAATCACTCAAAACAACATCAAAACACCAATTTGAACTCAGATCCAACCCACAAGTCAAAAATGATACCACAAACCTACTCCAACTTCTGAAAATCCAATCCGACCCCGATATCAAAGTTCCCACTGCCGGCCAAAATCATCAAAATCCCAACTTACGCCAATTCAAGCCTAATTCTACTATGTACCTTCAAATCACATTCTGGATGCGCTCCTAAGTCCAAAATCACCTAACGGAGCTAACAAAACCATCAAAATTTTAATCTGAGGTCGTTTACACACAAGAAGACATCCGGTTGACTTTTCCAACTTAAGCTTCCAATTAAGAGACTAAGTGTCTCAATTCACTCTGAAACCACTCCATACCCGAACCAACCAACCCGGTAAGACATAATACAACTGTAAAGCACAAAAGAAGCAGAAATGGGGGAACCAGGTGTAACGACCCGGCCGGTCATTCCGTGAGATTAGCCTCATTTTCCCCATTTTTGCTTTATCATATCTTAGCCTATTTATGTTTTTTTGGGTCAGTTGGTTCGGAGTTGTCGTGGTGAGAACAGAGACACTTAGTCTCTTAAATTAGCTTGATAGTTGAAAAAGTCAACTATGAGTTGACTTATTGGTAAACGACCTCGGAATATGGATTTTATGGCTCGGATAGCTTCGTTATGATATTTGGGACTTACGAGTGTGTTCGGAATGAAGTTCTGATGTCCGGTGTAGAATTAGGCTTGAATTGGCAAAAGTTAGTTTTTTTGGCGATTTTCGACCGGCAGGGGAAAATAGGCTATTGGGTTCGGAATGGAATTCTGACAGTTGGATCATTTTCGTAATGTTATTTTGGATATGTGTGCAAATTTTCAGGTCCATCGGATGTATTTTGGTTGGTTTCGGCATCATTGGAGAAATTTAGAAATTTCAAAGTTTATAGGCTTGAATTTGATGTGATTTTAGTGTTCTTGCGTCGTTTTTGGTGTTTTGAAGGTTCAACTAAGTTTGAATGAGGTTATGTAATATTTTGGTATGTTTGGTTGAGGTCCCCAGGGCCTCGGGTGTGTTTCGGGTGGTTAACGGACCAACTCTTGGCTTAAAAACTTAGCAAATTTTTGCTGGTGTGAACTCTAGTTTCCTTTTATGCGATTGCGGGAGGATGTTTGTGATCGCGTAGGCCTAGCTAGGGTTGATAGGATTTTTTTATATGCAATCGCGTGGTGGAGTTCGCGATCGCATGAGGTTGTTGCGCAGTACGATCGCGTGGTGTTTATTGCGCTCTCATAGAGTTGAAGGGCGCGTGAGTGGGCTGAGTCGTTGTTCATCGCGATCGCGTGTGTATGTCTGGGATCGAGTAGTGTAATTTGATGGGGCATAAGATTTGTTCTTCACGATCGCGTGGGAGCTTCCGCGATCGCAGTGAAGAAAGAGGCTTGGGTAGACAGTTTTTAAGTTCTAATTTCGGAGGTTCTTGGCCATAACTTGTTTTTCCATTAGAGAGCTCAGGGGAAGGAGATTTTGGACGAGATTTTTAGTGGGATTCTTGTGGTAAGTGTTCTTCAATCATTTTAGGTTCAATTCATGAATTTGTCTTGATTTTCACCATGAAAATTGAAGAATTAAAGTAGAAAATTTGGGGAAATGGGAGGAAAATTTGAAAATTTCTTTCGGTGATTTGAGTGGGCAATTGAGGTCGGATTTTGGTAAATTTAGTATGGGTATATTCGTAAGGGAATGAGGATTCTAGTTTTGTAATTTTTATTGATTTTCGAGACGTGGGCCCGGGGCTCGGGCTTGGCCAATTTCGGGAATTGTGCTTAAAATTTATATCTTTCGATTGGATTTTGTTCCATAAGCACATGTTGATGATGTTAATCTGGTTTTGGTTCGATTCGGAGCATTTGGGAGCCAATTCGAGGAGCAAGAGCATCGCGGAGTAGCTTTTGGGCTGTTTTGGGGTAAGTAACGATTGTAACTCTAAACCTGAGGGTATGAAACCCCGATATTTGTTATTGTTTTGGTAAATGAGGTGACGCACATCCTAGGTGACAAGCGTGTGGGCGTGCACCGATAGGGATTGTGACTTAGTCCGTCCCGTAGCGACTATTAAGCCACGTATTCGATTTAAAGCCTTATGACATCCTGTATTTCAGAAGTTTATACTTGTTTATGGGCTGTGAGCCATGTTTGGGGTCTCGTGACAACCTGTTTAGACCCTCAGAGGTACTTTTACACTATTCTCACACTATTCTGATAGAACAATTGTGAACTCAGTCATGTTTCCTACTTGTTGTTATTCTCACTATTATCGCACTGTTGAAACCCTGAGAAGTATTTTGGGTTGAGTCTCGTGAGTTGAGATGAGTTGCCCAAGTGGCTTGTGAAGACGACTGAGTAAGGCCGAAAGCCGAGCATGTGAGGATAGTTATGGGACGGCCTGCACGCCGTAGCAATATATATGTTATATATTACATATGGATGAGGCTGCATGCCGCATCAATATAGATTATATATGGGTCGGGTTGCACGCCGCAGTATATCTACATATATGTTACACATGGATCGGGATGCACGCCGCAGCAATGTACATATTGGATCGGGTTGCACGCCGCAGCAAATATAGCGCTTGGGCTGTAGGAGCCTCTCTAAAGTTTGTACACCCTTAGTGGGCGCAGTCGACTATTATATGGATCGGGCTGCACGCCGCAGCGTATGTTATATGGATCGGGTTACACGCCGCAGCAGTATATATATATATGTGTGTGTGTGTGTGTGTGTGTGTGTGTGTGTGTGTTGGATCGGGCTGCCCGTCGCAACAGTTGTGTGTATTCATGGTACTCTCTTAGTACGAGTATTTAAGTGAGAGCATGAGATTCTGATAGTGGAATCATGAGTGACTGAGAGGCTTGCCCGAGAGGCTTTATTGTGAGTGATACTGTGCCCGAGGGGCCTATATTTTTATGAAACTACCGCTTTCACTCTTCTTTACACTGAGCCTCTGATGATAATGTTGGACAAATGTTTTATACGAGATTTTAAATGGAAACTGGAGTTTTATGAAATATTCGGAATTGTAGATTCCTAACTTGATTTACTTAATTCCACAGATACTTATTATATGGATTTACATGATTTAAATACTCATCACTACACTCAAGTTTTTAGTTACTTTGATTACTTACTGAGTTGGTGTACTCACATTACTCCCTGCACCTCTGTGTGCAGATCTAGGTACCGGACCATCTCACTAGTTGATTTCCGGACGTGCTTGGAGTTGTTCGAGGTAGCTGCTCAGCGTCCCCAGTGTTGATACCCAATTTTTCCTCAAATTATTTTTTAAATTTGCATATATACATTCAAAAATCAGGTTTCCATAGCAGTTGGTATTTTTCCATAATTTTCTCATATTTTTACAAATTTATTTCCAATTTATCCAGTATTTTTATCTCTAATAATTAATTATACACTGCATTACAAATGATTTCAAAGACATATCTTGACTTAATACATTATTTTTGGCCTTGGTAAGATCAAATTATTTCACAATTAGTCAGATTGGCACTCTTTAGCTATAATTGCAATAACTTTGCAATTATAGCCTAATCATATGTTTTATGCTATTTTGGCCCAATAATTAGTCATTTCATATTTTAAATACTGATTAATCCTGTTAATTTAATTTTATTAAGCATCAATTTTATTTTTATAATTATCAGCTATTTTTATAAATTATTTATCTATTTTTATGGGGTATTTAACAAATAGCCATTTTTTCATTTGAATTCTAACCTATTAAAACCAGCCCAAACCCCAATTAAAATGATCCAAGCCCAAACCTCCACCTAACCCGGCCCAGGTCCTCTTAAATCCTGGTCGTTGATCATTTTTATCAACGGCACAGATTACCCTTTTCCTTAATTAATCCTAAACGACCTACCCCAAACTCTCATTCCCTCTCTCATTCTATCGTTACACTCTGTCGTCCTCTCATCTCATCTCTCTCAACTCTCTCATCTCTTCGACTCCCTCTGCTAAACCTAGCCCCTTCTCCAATCGTTGCTTTGCCGGTAACCATGGTGGTCTCACCACCACCACCAGCCTATGGCTCTCCTCCTACACTGGATTGATGTTGTCCCGAGGTTTTCAAGGGAACCAGAGGGGTCCATTTACCTCCCATGATCTCACATGCCGTTCTCCGGCCATCCATGGCCGTCCGAGTAAGGTTTCCTCATTTTTCGGCAAGAACCAGTGGTTCTTTAGCCGGTTCTCCTTCTCTTTGGGTTGTCTATATGAAACCCTAACTATCAGTCTCTGATTTTCATAGATCTATAACAGATCTTGGCTTATTCCGAGCGATTTTTGGTGTTTTCAAAAGGTTTTCCGATTTTTCATGAAGTGACTCTTCACTTTCTAACTAGGGTTTTCAAACCTCTTTTAAAAAATGATTTCCCTTCATATTTTAAGTATTATCTTATGATTTTTATTATGTTTAAGCTTTATTCAAGCCTTTTCCCTTTGCGTCTGAGTTATTTCGTAAAAAATCCTAAAGTCTTAGCTTTCACCTATGGCTCTGAATTTGTTTACAACAATGTGTTTATTTGTTCTATTGTGTTCACTCTGTTCTCTTGATTATTCTGTAATTTCGTGATGTTTTACCCCATTTTGCTTGTTAGGGTTTCTAGTTTCTATTACCATGCTTAATTTGTGATTCATCTCTATTCATTGTTTATCGATACCTCTAAATCTTCCCATTTCCTGTTTGTATTATGTTTATTCAGTGATTCATGTCATTGTCCTATGTAAACCCCTAATTTCGTGTGATTTTACCTTGTTTTAATCACTAGGGTTTATGAATCTCTCTTATTATGTGTTTACTTTGTATAACCTATGATGATTCTTAAATCAGTACTACTCCTATTTCGAATCCCTAATTTCCTGTGATTGATTTCCTTTAATTGATTTCTAGTGATAATCTTTACAACTATTGGTTATTTCTTGCTTTATTACTATCAATTGATTCTTACAGTAGTGCTTTAATGAACCTGCCCCC